>JAQFVV010012400.1:4037309-4357309 GCA_028023455.1 Epiperipatus broadwayi | reverse complement strand
ATGTATAAAATAAAAGTAAACATGGTTATAGAAAAAATAAACTAAAATTGAATTAAAATAAAGAAAAAAATGTTGAATTGTCTGATCAAAGCAGGCTGCACATCTAAATAAAAACCTCTACTTCTTCATTACAATGAGAACTTGTTGGTGCATAAACTGAATTATCTGCATTTGGTATTTTCCATTAAGTTAAATGATTAGTCTTGACAGTCTGTTAGATGGACCATAAATCTCCACAATGTTATACTTTCATTTTTATTAATAATGAATCCTACTCTAATTATAACTTCAATACTTGCTTCTTCATAGTAAAGTACATGTCCACTTTCTACATTGATTGCTTATTAACTTTTTTTCCTAACTTCACAAAGTTCATCTGACAAGTTGCCATTTAATATGAGAAAGTTATTTCAACCTATGCAATAATCTTAGTTTTGAAATTGACTGGTAGTTATAGCTAATTAAATAAAATAAAAGTTGATCACTAAATGGCAACCTATGTCCATATCTAGATGTTTTTTGCATCTTTTCAGTCACTATCTTGATGATGATTTCTGAGCCTCTGGGATAAGAAGATCATAATTGATCTTTGTCATGATAAAGAATCATTCACTCATATATTCAGGTATTTATTCACCTTTAAAAATACACAACTGATATCTCAGTTAAGAAATAGGTATATAAAAAGTTACACCATGGTAATTTTGGTCTTTTTAGTTGTTAGCAAACTTTTTATCATAGCATATATATATATATGAAAGGTGAAGTTTATCTCTGATTACATGGATATAATGTTCTTATTCCTATTCATTATTATAATAATCCATGATAATATTTAATTCAACATATACAACTCTCTGGGAAAGTTAAAAATATTATTTGCAGAATGTCAAGAAAGATGCTAGTCTTTCACATTTTTATACTTACATGAAAAAGCTTTCTGGGTTTAAATCTATTTAACAACCTGTATTTAAAGTAAATTGACCTTTTACTTCAACAATAAACCTCAACAAAATAATTATTAATGGATAGTTTGCTGGCAACATCAAAGGCAAAGGTGATCTCTGTTTGCATGAATATAATCTCATTGCTTCTATTCTTTATTATAATAACAATCCATGAAAATATTTAGTTCAACATATATATATATATATATATATATATATTGTGATGGTTATATCTTACAAAATATGGATTGAGATGAGGTTAATGGAATGTTGAAGGAAAGATACTACAAAATAAGGTTAATCTAGTAATTGTTCAGTAGTTAACTCTTATACAAAGAAACCTAAAAAAAATAATTTTACATATTCCAATATTGGCTTGTCCTATCAATTAAATGAGACTGATAAGTATCACTGAACAAAAGGCTTTCTCTCGTTATATAATTTTGACAGATAAAACTATTTGGTTAATTAAACAAATTTCAAAATTTAAAACAATAGACTTTATAGTTCTTTCTATTTATTCCCCAATCATTGCTAAGCCTAATCAATTACTTAACTGTTTGAAAATAATATATTTAATTAGAACAAACTTCATAATGATAATGAATAAATTTTTTAGCATTTTTTTTGTAGGATTTAGAACAAAATTACAAAAATATTTATCTAATTAAATATATATATATATTTGCATTAATGATTTTAGAAACGAATTTATAACTTTTTTATTTATTAAATTAATGTTAGAAATTTTAAACTTTCACATAGATACACATTCAAACATGCACATGTAAGCAATAAGATAGCCATATTTCTGTGCTTTTGTAGAGAAAGAACACCACCTAGTGGCTGGCCTGTCTATAAGATTTAAACTATTTTACAGTTCAGAGACAATTCTATATTACTGTTTTAAAAATAACCTGAAAAATTTATCGAAAACTACAAACTACACTGCAAACTTTAAAAACCTCTATTTAGAGCAGAAGAGTGTAGGTAATTTATTTTATTGTAGACTTCTCTTTTCATAAGAAGAAAAAAAAAGTTATTTAAATATTTAATTATAATAATGAGAGTAATTTATCTATTTTCCCCATTCTTGTTTTATTTTATTGAAAATATTTATCTTACTTTATAATAATTTTCTATGTTATATTTTTCTTTTTTGTATTGTTCAATGATCATATGTGTTTCAAATACGAGAATATGTAATAAAAGAAATAACATTTCAAATGCTATTAGCATTATATAGCTTATGTAATGAATTAATCATGGCTTAGAGAAAATCAATGATGTATAAGAATTTGAAATGTGTTACCAATTCTCAAATGTAAAATTAATATATTTCAATAATATTGTTCCTTAAAGAAGATGAAATAAATTATATGTTGGTTACAAATCTTCATGTGTAATTTAAAATGGAAGATTATATTTTAATACATGGTAAAAAAAGAAATATAAAAGAATTTCAAATTATTTTTGAAGAAGGTTAATGAACAAATTTGTTTTAAAACAGGCAAAACTCTCTATACATATTGCCACTCAGTGTGAGCCAGAGCAATCAATGGATGCCAGAAGGCTTGTGCGTAAAATCCCCATCTAATGCCTAGTTATTCAATATCCTGACTAGTTTCTGGCTTGTGGCCTTCATCAGTGAGGAATGGTGATCATGTGATGTTTATTGGCAAATTTTTTTTATTAAATAGGTTTACCTGATAAATAATAAATATAATAAAATAAAAGATTTACATTATAAATATTAGCATTATGAATAAATTAAAATTAAAACTTTTAAATAAAAACAACATTCTTATCTATTCAAATAGCATTTATTTAAAATTAATGCATGAATAAATATTTTTGGTACTTACATATTACCAGCAATAATGAAAGTTACTGGCGTGAACAAATGTGTATGTAAAGACCGAATTAAACACAATTACAATTTTCCCAAAAAAAAAAGAGTGAATTAATTTGTAAGTGAATATCAGATATTCCAAGGAGGAGAACATTATGGACAAAATATTATTTTTGCTGCTAATTTTACAGCCAAACAATGACAGTATTTCATTCAGGATTATCAAAAGAGAGCAAACATTCATAACGGAGTGTGGTTCAAGGTAAGAAAGTTCAGTCCACAGTAGTGATGCTTAGAAACAACATTTTGTAAAGGGACAGAATTGCACAGTTCAATATATGCATATATATTTTCGGTATGGTTACTACTTGTAATGAATTTAGATTGTTAAAAGTTTACTTGTTGGAAGATCATTTCTCGCAAAAATTGTAAATGCGTGTTTGTTTCATTTCCACTAAATAAAGTTATAGGTGCCATTTCTCAAAATAAAAAATCTTTATAAGTTTAGATGGTGGAAGATAATTTTTTATAAAAAATATAAATACATGTTATTAGATGTTTGTATCATAATAAAGCTGTAGGTCATCATTTTTCAAAATAAATATTGTCCGACTAATACGAATGTGAAATTTTACTGCTAGACTAATATATAAGTACCATATTTTTGGATGTACATTTGTCCTTAAGAATTTCATCTATTGACTACATATCTTTGGACATGAATACTCATTTTTTAAAGTTGAAATAAATATCATAAGTTTAATTCCTGAAATTATAGATATATTTAAAATAGGAGAAACTGCTTCTCATTCTCTTACACTTAAATGCAGTCTAATTTAAAGAAATATTCTGAGTAAGGGAAACTTATTATTATTAATGTTTGACAATAGACAAGTAATTTACACTTTTATTGTTAATATTCAATGCAATTGAGTTGTAATTTTTGTTCGATTTTTAGAGTGACTTAAAAGATGAAATGCAAAGTTATATATATATCCGTGTTATAAAACAATATTGTGTTACAGAACAATATTGATTATAATGTAGCCATTTATCATTTGATGTGAGTGAATGTATTTATTGTTAACCGTATTTATTGTTAACCATCCTAACATATATTAGTTAAAAAAATAATTTACTAAGGATTTATTTATATTTTTGGCATGCCTAATCAGACATTTAAAATAATAAATTCATGAGTATTGTAGTATTTGGGCAATGATTAATTAATATTCTGTTTATATACAGTTGACATAGCTCTGTTATATATGCCCACAAAATGCTTTATCAAGATCTTATTTTATAAATCAACAAGGGACAAACTGTGGCTCATGAAACCATAAGCAGATCCCAGATCAATATTTGTTTCTGCCATATTTCCTACGCTTTTATATTAATAACCTGCAGTAGTAGTCTATGTATCAATATAAGATTATTTTATTTAATAAATCCTTTCAATATTAAAAAGAAAAAAAATAGATATTTTGAATTTTAAATATTTAGTTTTTTAAATCATATCGGTCACAAAGATTGTTGTTAATGTGAATTTTAATACAGTATTTGATTGGTAAAAAATAGTTTAATCTTTGTAGGCCTGTGGTAATCCTGCCAAAATTAATTTTAAAAGTGGTTACTATGATTTGTGCATTAAATACTGTTTCCTGCTGCTCTTGAATATTCAAAAATGTATAAAAATATTAAATAGGGCACTATTGCTGAAGAATTTGTCCACCTCTGTGATATATCACGGCCTATGTATTGAATGAAAATCATTGAGAATTTTCTTATGTATTTGCTTTTATTTAATGGATGTTATTTGTTGCTACAATCATACTTATTTATGAGTAAATTTATTAATTGAATTTGTCTGTGAAGTATTTATTACATCTGTGGCAAATTTTAATTTGATCATACAAAATGGATCGTATATAGTTCTAGATGATAATCTTAAATATTTCTTATTATATTAAGGTGAATTAAAATCATGAAATGTGATATTCATTTAGAGCGTTTATAAAGTCTTGAGTGAAATTAGTTTCTAGGACATTGTATCCAACTTTACATATGTATATATGTTAAGTTTAAAAGAATATGTGGGATGTTTTTATATTGGTGCTATATTTGGGTAAAAAAAAATTATGATCATAATAAATGAATAACTGTGCACTTATTAAATTGTAATTGGTTTAATTTTTCATAAAATTACACTTAAACAATAGAATGTTTAAAAACCATTATATATAAGATAATGAGAACCTTGAAAGAGAGTTAGTCAGAAAAAATAAACATGTCAACAAAATAGCTTGAAAGTCAAGCTCATTTAAAGTTAAGAATAATGAATAAGTAATACTTATTGTGAACTTAAAATCTTTGTTAGTAAATTAGTGTAAGAATAAAAGTAAAATTTGGGGAAATTAATAGACCTTTATGTATAAATTAAAATGGAATGTATATTGAAGCATCAAAAAATTGCAGAATTGTACATATCTTGTATTTCTTAAACAGGCAAAACTTTCCATACAGTAGTGCCACTCAGTGCAAGCCAGAGTAATCAATGGATGCTAGAAGGCTTGTGAATAAAATCCCCATCTAGTGCCTACTCATCCAATATCCCCGGACTAGTTTCTATTGCTAGTTTTGCCTGTTTTAATAACAGTTATGAGCAAGCACAAGAAACAGTGATCATGTGATGTTTAGTGGTTTATTTCTTAAACACCCATTGACTTTGAGTTTCGTTGAACAGGGTAACTAATTAATAATATAAACTAATTAATAGTACTAAGTTAGCTTTGGACAAAACACTGCCAGGATCATAATAGTTTGTATATAAAAATATGGCTATTTTGTTTGTTAAATTGAGATTCACTCGTGTTTTACAGTAATATTTTTAATCATTATGTAAATCAGAGAGTTCATGACCTATGCATAAAAGAGCTCACTCAATATAATGAGTATGAGAAGGAGATGAAAGAAAATCAATAAAAAAGAATATGATAAAGGAAATAAAAAGTTTAGCAAGGTAGCTGTTTATTATTATTCTTTTAGTTTTGATAAACAATAGACTAGATAGATGAATAGAAAAAATAATAGTTCACATGTCATAAAATGTATTGCATTGTATTTCAGTTTTATCACAATAGATAGACTTTTCCATTGTGAATGGATGTCTGTTTACTAAGCTCTTTTCCCCCAAACAGAATGAATTATACAACAAGGTATTACTAATATTTGAACACAATGTATAATTTATATACTTGGAGTTTAGATGCAATTATAGGGGATTTAAACACAGACTTTTAAGCTCCTTTCAGCTATCCACTCTATCTCATATAACTGGATATTAGATAAAAGATAAACCATGAGCTCAGTACCTATAAGATTGTGACATACAAATACCCTCTGGCGTTAAAGGTTACAAGAAACTTATTTTTTCATTAATAGTTTGAAATTTTTTTTATCACATTAGAATATTCCAAAACTAATAGGCTGAAATGAAGGTGATATAGGTATTGATCTATGCCCCAAACTCAGACTTATAATCTGGGCCAGATAAATTGGTCACATTTGTTAAGATTCCAAATAGATACATGATAGGGTTTTTTTTTGAAGGGGAGGATAGTCAATTCATAGTTACTTAAGAAACTTTCCAATTGCTGTTTGCTAATGGATGTTTAGCAATTTTTAGCTAGAAAACATAAAATTAAAAATCTATTAAAAATCTTCACACCCTAAAAATTAAACAAACTATGATGGCATTTCTTTTTACAGGTTTCTTTTAATTAGCTATTGGAGTCCATTTTTCTTTGAAGTAAATTATTCAATAAAAGAAAATAAAAAACATGGTCCAAACACTTTTATTTATGTAAATGCATTAAAAAATTTAAAAAAATCATTTTTTTAGCATTAAAAGTACTCTTAATTTTATGTAATAAAAATTAAAGCATGTGACATGAATGTACATTTTTATTTTGATAACGTAATATCATAACTATTTTTAAAGTTGAAGATTTTTTTAGATATACTTTTTGTTGCATTTGCATTAATAGTTTTACTCCTTTTTTTAAAAAAAAAAAATTATTGACAAATTCAAAGCTATTTTTTAATGGTAATATAACTTTTTAAATGCATCTATTTAATAAATAAATAACTATTAGTTTAATTTAAAAGGTCAAAAATTCTTCCCTGTATTTTCTAAGTCACATTATTCCACATTTAAGTTATGAAATCTTAAGAAAGTTTAGAATTCTCCAACGTATGTATTTTTTTTTTTACAAAGTATTTTTTGCAATGGTCTAAAGAGAAAAAATTGTGAACTAAATTGGATTTAGGTGTTTGTTTTTTTTAAGATTTATTTTTAGTTAACCTTTTTGTTTAGAAAGTTATAACTTTGCTATATAAAGTTATTCCAGTTTAATGATTTTTTCTTTTAATTTTCTTTACTATTAACTTTTTTTTATATATCAACACCACTAGATGGCAGTATTATAAAGAATACTAAATCCTATATAAACTTTAAAAATTTAATTCTTTTGCTATTTTTTTTTGCTAACATTATTTGCAAATTAAAAAAAAGAATATTGCCAACTGGAATACATATGTATGCAAAGTTTCAACTAGATCAGAAAATGGGTAGGTATTGAAATTGAATTAAATAAAAGTATAAAACGAGTTATGCTGTATATAATAACTATTCTTCAACCACTGTTTATTTATTTTGTATTACGTTATGTGATATTATCATATTCAGATATTATTCTTGAAGGAAGTGATAATCAATCATATACTTTTATCACTAAATCAGTATTAAACATCAGACATTATTTTGTCAGTTGATTTGCTTATTAGATCTCATTAAGAAAAAACTATTTTGCAAATGGATTATTTTCTTTTGTTTTTTGACTGGAAATAAGGTGGAATGTGATCTTATCTTATCTGAGAATTACCAGCTTAAGAATATGATGATTATTATTACTCTAAACTTTATCTGATAAAAACACTGAATTTACAATTGCAAAAGAGTGTCTAAGCTAAATTATTTGAATATTTAAAAGTACAGAATTTGTTATCTGATATAAAATGAAGTCTGATGAGTTGTGAAGATTGCAAATTCAAACCATTACTGAACACTAAATAATACTGCTATTATATCCACATGTCAAGAATTGTTCTTATTTTACCTTTATTAAAGAACATTAGTATGAATACTAATATTCACTGATAAAAGAATCTATGTACATAGAAACCATCATGACATTTAAAAACCAATAGTTTTGAACCTACGCTAAGTTCCATAGTTATATACATCTGACCTATGGTTTGCCACATTTGAGAAAAAAGTAAAACAGAAAGTGAATTTAAATTGATTTTTAAAGATAACAAAAAAGTTAATTGAAGATTTTATTTAATTAAAGATTCAAAAATAGATGATCTAAGATTAAAAAGAGTGTTGTGGTCTTAATCCAGTAAAAATAGATTTTGGACAATAATTGTAACCTGTAGATCAATTAAGAAAAAAGATAATTATCTTTACACAGAGAAAGATTGATTATAACGTTAATCAAATCTGGAAAATGCAATTGTTACTGCAGAGATAAAGAAACATGCTGATTGAATATAGAACAGTATAAAAAGGGAGCAGAAAATTTTAGTACACATTTCAACTTGGTTCAACTCAGAAGACTGATTGCTGTAATAGAAAAAAAAAATCCTCATCCAAGTGCATCTAGCCCAAGGAATGAATCCATAGACTAAAGGATTTACAATATTATTTTATGGCTCATAGGTTTTTATAACATATAAGAATGTATTTTATGCTAGATTTTGTGTGTGTATATATTGTAACTTAATTAAAGAGGGTTCAAATATAACTATTACCATATCTGAGTTATCTACAATATATATAAGATCATAATATTTAAAATAATGTTGGATTTCTCAAGATATCTCACTATCAATAATTATAAGCAAATTATTAATAACAAGTATTATAACTCAGGTATATGAAATCACGTGAGGTGAGTACACTAGTAATTCAATAAAATATAACTCAGGTATACAGACAGTAATCTTATCCACTTTCATTTCTTGGTTTGATGTTAAGTGCATGTTTAAACAAATACTAAGTGAATATGGTCTAGCAGGGCGCCACTAGATTATCTGAATCTAGACATGGTTATATCTAATAACCTTTCACATGTACCGGGTTTGAATCCCCTTTTTGGTACTTTATTTCTAATAAAAATGGGAGATTTTGCTTTTTGAGCCATATCACTATATGCACTAATATTTAGGTAAAAGTAAAACATCTTTAAACCAAAGTGAAGTATATTAGACATAAATCATTTCTTAGATCTTAACATAACAAATGTGTTTCAATATTTTTATAAGTTTACTAGCTCAGATTATATATAACTAATTTAGGATGGCAATTCACTCATCCTTGCATGAAATAGATGACAGGATGTGGTTATAATAATACTAAGAAATCACTAAATATTATAAAATCAATATTTATTTATGGCCTTTAAACAGTTAAACAGCTCATTAATTAAAACATTGATGACGATGATGATAATAATGATAGATAATAACAATGGTTTCAACCACAGCTTTAGGACTAAACCTAAACAAAACTAATTTTTATAAAGAAATTCATAATTATTGCTTAATTTTAGCATATTTACTTATATCTTAAATAACTAATATTCAACCATTGATGATGAATAATCACACTTAACAAAGACTACACTTAATGAAATATATACGCCTCGTTTAATAAAACAAACTAATATTTATTACTGCATTTCTAACATATACATAAAAATTTCTAGATAAACATGAAAATTGACATGAATAATAATAATGATAATAATTGATTATATAACAATCCTCAGATTAATTTCAAGTTCTTCCCCCTTTCCCTTCAAATGTATATTGTATTAAGTTGGATGTCACATTGACCATGATTTTCACTCCATGAGAAAAGTATTTCAAGAAAAAAAAATATCTGCTCATTAGCACACATACTTTATAAATCTAACATGTAAGTAGAATGTTAAAAAAAAAGTGTTAATAGAATTGAAAGAGCAAGTTTTAGAAACAAGTTTTAAATTATTTTCTCCCCCTCTCTTCTACCTCTGAAATGCTATACTTAACTTGAAACAAAATAATCTAATATTTTAATACTACTCATTATTTCACATTCACTCGCAATTATACACATATAAAATATTACTATGTATGTGCGTGTTTTATCCCAAAATAATAATAATAATAATATATTAGTTAAAACTAAAATCATAATACCATAAAAAAAATTGTTTTACACATTAATATTTTTCATAACTGTAAAATTAATAAACAAATAATTTTGATACATTCAAGATCAATTATGAAGCTCAAAGTTATTATTAGTAAGACATTCTTGTTTTTAATCGATCTGAATAGTCTTTAAAAGTTCTTTAAATAAAATATACCACTTTATTGTTAAAATGTTTATTAAGACTCTGATATCATAAAGAAAATAGATATAAAAAGTCATATTACCGATCTTTTGTTTGTGGCGAATTTCCAAGGGTTCAAATTTGTCTTGTATAATGTCTATATTTCTGCAGCTACCATTTCCGTTTTACGTGGGAACAATCTCTTTCTTGAGGTGTATAACTATTTGATGATGATGACTCTATTGAGGTTATTTGCTTTAGTGGACAATTTGGAAATCATTATATTAATTTTTCTTCTCTTCCTGTCAAGCACGATTCTTTTAGTGAATGAAATACAGCGGTTGTTTTCACATTTATAAATTTTCTTGAGTTTAAAATCAGTTGTTGGAACAATTAATTGGACTTGATGATTAATATTTATCAGTAGATTAATTCATCTTCTTTGAATGCAGGTGAATGCTTTCTTCCTTCTATTAAAAACATCTTATTTCTCTGGTCAGTTGAAAGGTGTAGAATATTATTTTAGACACAACATCTTGTCTTTCCTATATGATGTGCAGCTTCCCCAGATGGTCCGGCTAAGATGGGACATACATATAATTTTTCTAGCCAGCCATTTCTTATGTTTTCAATATTCAATTTAATAGTCTAATAATCTGTATCATAATCACAATAATAATAATAATTCCAGACAGCTTTTTATATCCAATTTTTAGCTAACTTAACCAATCAGAGATAGCGTCACTTGCTATTTTTGGACAAATTCGTTTTAATTAGATCTCTAATTTATTTTCAACTAAATTATTTTTCAACTGAAAAGTTTAATCCTTTTTCCAGACACTTTTGTTTTTTAAAAAAAAAAAAAGACTTAATCCTTATTTCCTTTCTTTTTTTTACATCTAGGTAACATTTCAAATTTTTGAGCTTCCTTCTTTAGATCTTAAGATAAGACAATTTCAAAATTACAGTTCCCACCCAGATTAAGCTCCCAAAGTGACAAACAATCATTTACAAAAACAAAATTGCTACAAAAATAGATATCTGATTCAACAGATTTCCTCTTTTAACATAAAATTGTACAAAAAAAATAATTTGACAGATTTAACCCTTCCTTTTCTTTCAATATTTAATAAATGTAAATTTCTGTATGTAATGTACACACATACTTTCTTATTTCAAATCATTCATAAACTAACATTAAATAATATAATTGCTAGCTTAGTAATTATAACCCTATTATTTAATTAAATCTGTAACTTTTAAATCCCAATTACAATTATAGAAAAGCAAAATAGAAGCATAGAAAAAGATATTAGAATTGATCAAGCATAGGTTAGTTTTAAAGAAAGTTAAAATGTTGAATATTTGAAATATAAAACAATTAAATAGCTTACACATACACTGCCTATACGTATGCGTTATAACTTTGCTTTTTAACAGAAAATTTAAATATTAAATAGTTTAAATGTGTGTATTACCTTTCTATCAACACACAAACAAATAAAGCATATAATTGTTGTCCCACTCTCTTTCTGTCTAAAGCATTTAAAATTTTGATCTGGTAGGGTTTGAACTTGGATGCCCTACAGCTTCTTTTATGGTTATATAAAAATGTGATGATGATTTTTGGTTTTACATTTCCTCACATGCACATTACTATAAATTTGACTAGTGACCAAATTGTAATGGCACAATATATATTAATAATTAAAATAATAAAATATTGTTTTAATACCGGTTATCTATTTAATTTATTAAGGTTCCTTATTGACAGTTACAACAACAAAAATTTAGGTCAATGAGCTCTCATATTAAATAAAAATTAATAAGTGGGTAATTTGTCTAACACTTTGAAGTTAGATAAAACAGGTAGTAATTATATATTTTAATGATTCAATTTGTCCACTTTACTTCAAACACTTTTTAGCAATTTTTTTATTGTATATATGCACACATAATCACCCTAATGGGTCCTGATTTATTTTGCACTCATGGGCATTTTGAAATCTAAAAACTACCGCTGACACATCTAACTGATAAATGAGATAAATATTGAATAAAACTACTTTGAATTCAAATTTTAGAAACTATAAGCTAGTAAAAATAATATGCTTTATTTTATTAGGGATTTAAAAAATTTTTTTTTTACCTTCATAAGATATTTGAAATATAACGGTGCAAAGTGCTGGAATAACCGGGAAGGTGGTAAAAGATTTGGGTAATCCAAAGGATCACCCAAAAGATACCACGCCAAATCAAAACAAGCTTATAATTTCCAAATATTAAAAGATAATTCTATATTTCCTCATGAAATAAAGCATATTATTTTTACTCGCTTATAATTTCTAAAATATGAATTTAAACTACTTTTATTTAATACTTAGGTCATTTATTTGTTGGATGTGTCAGCTGTGGTTTTGGTTGATCTTTAGATTTCAAGATGGACATGAGCGCAGACTAAATCAGCACCATCTAATGTTTTAATTGCCCTGCAGTCTTCCTCAGAGTCATGCCTGTAAGCTAAGTATATACTTGTGTTCAGAATCTTAGCTCTTTTGAATTATGGACTATTAAAAGTTGCTCCTAGATACATGCACATTAGTTCCAGTTTTGAACTCTAAAGTTTCATTAATAATAGTAGAAGCCATAAAACAGTCTGGTTATATATTATATAGTAGTACCATTAAACATCCAGAGAATATTCAAGCTTACAGGAGATGGGGATAGCAGACTTCTCTGTTTAGCATCTATTGTAAGATTGAGTAAGTAAATGAAATTGCATGAGATATACAATTTTTTTATGCATATTACCAGAATTTATATGAAATCTAGTTAGTCATCTACAATTGTTTGGGAAATGGCTATTTATCCATTTAGCTTCAATGCTAAGAAGTAAAACAGTTATGAAGAAATGCCGTTGGGAATTAACCAACTGATGAGCATTGTGATGCTTTATCTTTTCTAGTGAGGGGCAGGGGGTATTAAGTAAGTCTTTGTCCTGAAGTGGGTTATTGAAAACTGTTTTTACCTTTTTTTACTTTATCTTACATATGTAGCGTTTATAGTTAGAGAGATACAGATACATTTGTTTTAGACTGGAATGCATTTAAATTAAATATATATGTTCTTTTTATTTATTCAATTACTCAGAAAAATGTCGTTACTGTTTTTGATCCAAGATAATATACTTTCAATTAAAATTATTCAACATTAGTATTATTGATTGACTCTTTCTCTCTCTCTCTCTCTCTCTCTCTCTCTCTCTCTCTCTCTCTCTCTCTCTCTCTCTCTCTCTCTCTTTTTTTAAAAAAAAAAATGTTTTAAAAAATTGCATAAAAAGCAATAGCAAATGAATATATAGGAAATTTCAATAGAAATTTATGAAAGCTTTTATATATATATTATTATTACCAGGTCTCTCTAGAGAAATATTTAGAGGGAAAGAGTGAGACCATCATAGTAATATTTCTTTGTAAAATAATTCGTTTATAGTTATTTATTTCATAACATATTTAAGACTTTAATATGTGTTTTGTTATTTAAAGCTTATATTTCAATATATAATTAAATTAACGAAATGGCATCTTCATGAATACGGTTATTGTTTTATTCTTACCATTTATTTTATTGAATTATAAGCTCAGGGGTTAGCGGTAATATATATTTGAAACTTAAAATGTAATCATCTTACGCTGGCATTGATGTCCGACATAATTAGGAGGGCAACGACAGATGTACCCTAAAGCTGTTGCTACGCAAATACCATTATTAAAGCAGGGAGAGCCTTCGCATTCGTTGAATACTGCACATACAGAGAGAAATGAATCATTTTATTATAAATTAATAATGTTTATTATTTTTATCTTTTATATATTAAAATATTTTGTTTCCTAATATATATATATTATAAAAAGATGTAGCAGCGCAAAAGTAACGCGTTAATATGCTATGTTTGCGACCCGAGTTCGAATCTCGGCCAAGTAAATTTGAAACTTATTTTCAATAAGTTTAGAATTTTTTTCAGATAATTATAAAATCTAGATTTGAATCCAGATTAAATAAATTTACAACAATCAGTTCACAATCAATATAGTTACAATTCTAATATTAATTAGTAAATTGGATATCTAACTATTTTTAGCGATAAGTTCACCAAGTAATTAGCAAACCTAATAAATAAAACCTTTGTTTTTAAAAATCTTCAACACCTTGCTTATATTATAGCTTCTTTTTATACAGTATATGTCCAGAGATACTCAAACCCACACACAAAATATAGCAGCATATTAAAAATTGGACAGTTTAAGAAAAACTTTGAATCCATTCAGTACTTACACAAGTTAAGATGAATATAAAATGTATATATTTTACATCAGGCCACTTTCTATATTCAAGTTACATCATGTGGTAAATTATATTATGAATAGCTATAGTAGCACTGTCCAATCTGTCTTCCCTACTAACTCTTGGTGCTCATTTTCATAAATTATTTTTCACATTAATAAAATTTTTATAACTGATATAGTTACTATATTTCAAATATTTATATTATCAGTATAAATAAATAACTTAACAATGGGCTTGGAAAATAATGGAATAAAGTGATTAGATCTTGCATACAAATTTACATTAAACACTCAAAAGGATTTCAAAGTAAGTATGTTGCATATTACATTAAAAGAAAGTACCATGATGTTAATTAATTTGTGTATGTGATTTTCTTCCCCAATGTTGTAATATTGGAAATGCACCATGTTATATTACACTCATATAAAAAGATACAGAAAATAAAATGTTATATCCTTTGCAAATAATCCATTTACAAGTAAACCAAATTTAAAAAATAATCATAACCAATTTGCTCAGGAGTTTAACTTACTTTAAGCATGTTAGGGTTTCCGATAACATAAATGTAAAAGATGTGGGCAAATAGCACTTAAATCACTCTGATAAAAAAACAAAGAAATTTTAAAGTAGATTGATGAAAGAACTTCTTGAACATTATTGGAACATTTTAAAAATAGTTTTACTATCAATGTTTTTCACCACTAGGATTCTATATCTTGATGATTCTGTAAATAAAAAAAAATGTAAAAACTACAAATTGATTTTATATTAATAGCACTGCTTGATTTATGGCAATAATAAAATGAACCTTAAGTTCTCAGATGGTTCCTAGCTCTTGCATTTCTGGTGCTCACAGCTTCATATGAACTCACAAGCAATAAAGCTATTCAATTATTATTATCATCATCATTATTCTATTTCAAATGCATTTAGGTTATGTTACATTTAACCCCATTGGTATGACAGAATAAGAGAATCTCTGAAAGAATACAGATTAAGAAATTAGGAAAAAAAATTCATTTGGGTGTAGAGGTGGTCTGCTTAGCCTTGATGATTTTTTTATTACCACAGCTATCACTGAGGTATGACTATCTTACTATGACTTCAGATGTTCTTGCTTTATGACCAAGGTTGTCTTCAAACATAACATGGGATGATAGTTTTTTATCTCTTTCCTTGATGGTTTTCAGTTTATTCCTGAAAGTACTTAGATGTCATACATAAATGTATATCTAGTGCACCAGAGAGCATATAGTACAAGGTACTAGCATGAATGTTTGCATATATATCTTGTTTGAATGCTAGGAATACAGTGTTAATACTATATTTGGAGTTATAAACAAGGCAAAACTCTCCATACAGTAGTGCCACTCTGTGCCAACCAGAGTAATCAATGGATGCCAGAAGGCTTGTGCATAAAATCCCTATATAATGCCTACTCATCCATCTCCAGACTAGTTTCTGGCTTGTGGCCTTTGTCCATGAAAAGCCTTGGATCTGAGAGCACTGCACCTAGATCTTAGGATCTAATGCAACCCTCAGCAAACACCTTTTATCTCTAGTTACAAAACTATGAGAATGAAATTGAAAACACAATAATATTTTCAACCTAAGCTCAATAGCTTATATAGTCATATGGATCTGAACTCGGTTCAGCACCCATACATTTTGGTGTCTTTGGCTCTTTAACAACCATAGCCACCACTATCATTTTAGGCAGGATTGGTGTTAAACCACTAAACATCACATGATCACCATCTCTTATACTAGCACATAATTATTATTAAACAAGGCAAAACTCTCCATACAGTAGCACTCTGTGCCATACTCTGTCCCATCTTTCTCAACTACATTTTGTTCCCTTTCCCCTGACTTTCTATTTAGACTATCTACACTTAGAAAAACATTTTCTCACTTCTTTCATCACATTTACACACTGTCTACATAACCTAGTCTTATTCAAACCTTTGAAGTGAAAAATCTCATCACACATGGTACACTCTATCAGAGCATGCCTAGTTTCTTTCTATCGATTATATACGCATTGTGGAATACAAATGCAATCCATAATCTTTATTTTCCAAGTCACCTATTCTATATTTGACTTCATACTTCCTGGCCTACTCTTCAAACCCCCTTGCAAGGAATAATAAAAATTTTATTTTCTTTCAAAACCGATCAATACTATAACCACGTGTTTTCTGACCTTAGGTCTCCAAAAACGTTATCTTTTTTTCAAAATAAATCACTATTCTTAAATTAAAAAAAAAACTTTAGTAGCAAACATACTAAAACTCAATTAATCTTACATACAAAACTTGGTTATAAATATTTTTATACTAATACACATTCAACAAAATAACTTTTTAAAAAAAATTCTATATATAAAATGGCAACGAACAACTTTCTAGCCTTTAACAAAAAAAATTTTTCAATCTTTCAAATTTCAATTTACACACTCTCTTGATCATAATTTATACTTTCATACACAATAATCAGTCTTTATATCGATGATCTCAGATGATTAATTGCATAAAAATGAAACAAATAGCAAACTTAGCTCTTTGACCAGAATAATCATGTCCGCTCATATAAACTATTTACATATATATAATATTCAAATATAATTATATTGTTTATATTAAACTTAATATAATTAGAAAGGACTTGAACTAAGATTTTCAAGCTCCCCACAGCTATTCCCCCCATCTTATACAACTGATACACATGACCACATACATGTTAAAAAGATAAATGATATTATATATTTCATGCTGAACCAGCACTCATCAGCTGGTCCAGATCACCATCTTCCATATATATATACAATCACTACCTCCCAAATAGTTTATATGTAAGAGGTCAGAATGACTTAAAGTCAACATGGGCATAACAATAATAATATAGTCATCAACAAGAGCTTTGAGTGTTCCATCATCAGATTTTCAATGGTATGGATGGCTACAGAGTGGAAGGGTGGAGAAGATTGAATCTTGTGCATTAATGTTCGAAGATTTGCTATCTTAATATAAACTGAGCACTGATTGTATATATGTGTGAAAGATAATGATATGGGCCAAATGATGAGTGCTGGTTCAGCACAAAATATGTATATTGAAGATCATGTGGGGCATTCATCAGATGAGTAGAGGTATCAAACACCCAAATCTTCATGCTCCTGTTGACAGCTTAACATTTCCCCCATATTCCACTCTCATGAAGATAAAAACTGGCTTCTATCCACATTTAATATCTTCTGGAATTATAAATAATCACTGCACTGCATAAATATTTTCCAAGCTTTTTAAAAAATATTTTTATTAATCCCTTCCTACTATCTTTAATTAGTTCAATTGTCTAACCATAATTCCTCAATGATTTTTTATTTTTATAACTGAAAACATATGTACTATATAATTAGACATTCTATTCTTAGCTAAAGAGTGGAAAAGGATATTAAAACTATTAGAATTTGGTAGTTGATTAGCCTGGCTTTTTCACTTTGCTGTTTCTTTTTTAATATTTATTGAAAAATCTTAATAGCGCCACCTATGGCTGTAAACAATTCACAAATTCTGCAATAGTTGTCAAAAAAGTATTAGTTTATAGCTGGAAAATTCAAGCAACAGAAGGCAAAAGGTTGAAATTGAAAGAGGTAAGTGTTTTTACCTCTTATACAATAAATAGATTTGAGAAATAAATCAAATCACAATAAACTCAAACAAAATAATGTTGAGATAGAGGACGAATGCATGCCACAAGCAAACGTTTCTCAAATAGAATTAGAAAACCTCATTTAGGGCATTAAAAAACCACAAAAAAATAAAAACAATCTGTCTTCAAACAAAATACAGATAATCCTGAAAATTTACAATGTCTAAAAGGGAAAAATAACCCTATTCAGCCAGCAACAAATGAAATAAATAATAGCGATTATCAAAGCCCTGAGTATAACTCTATACAAAACGCTAACATTAACAAGCAGCTTACTCTATTAAAAAATTCTGATAAATCAAATGCAGCTTCTCCTCCCAATAAAAATGAACAAGTTAATTCCCCTATCTCTCAAAGTTTCAACACAAATAATCAAAGTGATCTAAAATCAAATAAAGATTCAATGAATAAAATTTCTACTCATGGTAATCATCTTTTCACTATGCTGCAGGATAATGATCAACCTCTAACTTCTAAAAATGGTTCTCAAGGGCTGTTAAGTTTAAACAAAGTAAAGAATCAAAATCAGCACCTGTCAAACATGAATACTAGTGAATTACAAGACAAAAACTGAAGAAATTTTCAATATATACAGATCATTTCAAATATACATAATGAGCCAACAAAAAAAAAAAAAAATTCAACCGTTAGAGGAACTAACCAGAAGCTGTGATACTTCCGATAATTTTACTGAAAAGTTAAATAAAAGAGATACAAAAAGTTTAAAACTCAAAACAAATCAATATTCTGAACCAATAAACCCTAATAATACACAAAGTTCTGAAAATCAATTACAATCTTAAAATTTCAGATCCTATGCAAACATAACCAGAACGAATCTAATATCGCTAAATTCAGAAAATCAAACTACTCAAAACACAAACCTAGCATTGTTGGAAATCATGGATCCAGAAAGAGATCAAGAAATCAACCTGGGTATTAATAATCAAAAGAAATCAAACTTCATCACACAAAATTATACCCAAGAACAGTATAAAATCCTCAATATATAATTTTGTGAAACTATTCCAACAAAATTATATAAATCTCTCATGAACTTTAACAGTGACAAAACCTAATTCTCACTTTGACAGATGCTGATTGTTCATTATTTAAGTTTCCAGTAGACCAATTTTACGGCCTTATTAAAGAAAAAGAAATGGGAGAGGGAATACACAGAATACTCACCCATCCAAATGACTGACACATCTCCATAGAATTTAACAATTGGTCCAATAAAAAAATTTAAAAACAATATGCAAACTCTAGCAGATCGGTTTATATGCTACATTGAACCTTAATAGATCCTCAACTTTATGGGTACTATAAAAAATTGCATTATGAAATTTTAATGAGGCCAACTTACAAGAAATCTTAAACTCCTTTGGCAAAACATCTAAGTTTAAATACCTTCTGAAGGAAAGGGCAGGGATCAACATCTTATTAAACACTACCTCATTTGAAATCCTTTTAAAAATATATAAGCCCAAACTGACATTCCCACCATGGTTTACTTCAAAGGTTCTCCAATGATATTGACATTCAGAGGGGTAAGACACCAGTGCTTCTTCTGTCTGCAACATACCCATCTGATAAAAGACTGTATGACAAGAATCTGTTTATCTTGTGGAGGGAGGAAGGGCAATTTCACAAATGTGACAGAAAAAAACTGTCACAGATGGAGGAAAAAATGAACCTCTCTCAAGCAAATAATCAAACTGCAAGCTCAACTGTACTAACAAATGAAGATAACATAAGCAGAATAAAAAATGATTAAAACCAGTTGCTTGACCTGGTAATGGTCTCCAGAACTAACAATCCTCCAAAACACCAATTAATTGAAATAAACCCCCAAAAATCAAATATCTAATTCTAGCTTGATCAAACACCTGCCAGTCATGATAAAATAAAATAACCCCTCTCATGGGAAAAATAAACACAGAAGACTGCTTTGAAAAGAATTCAGATGCAAATATCATTTAAGCTACAAAAAGCAAGAACAAAATTAAAAAAACATCAAGAACAAGGAAACATGATACAGAACTCAAATATAGTAAATGACTCAAAACTAACTCCTTCAGAACTGGCATCTGCTCCTTCATAAAAGCTGGAAATGAAAACTAAAATTCCAAAGATAAAAAACCTCCAACCAAAACAACAAACAACCTAGAAAGAAAGAAGCAATCAATTATATTTTTCACTCAGAAGAATATGAAGATATGTAATATATATCAGAAACCACACACCCAAAAAAATAAAATCTAGATTTGTGGATAAAACAAGTTCTGGCAACAAGACAATTTCCAAAAAAAAAAAAGAACAAACCAACAATTGAAAAAGCTGCACAAGAAGCTCCAAAAGTAAAACACAATCAGAATGCCTTATGAAAAAACTTTAAATACACTAACAATACTAAAGCTTATGAAGTAACAGATTGCAGGTCAGATGATCTTGACCAACAGCTTTGGCCATGGAGGAGAAGTCGCAGGATAGCATAACACTAACTCAACCTATTTTCAACTGTGATGACACATAAAGCTCAAATACAGATCTAACTGGAAGTAATGGCTTTTCTAGCAAAATCAATGACCCAAGGGCAAAGATTAAATCACAAAAATGTCCAAAACAAAAACATGTGGTAGAAATCTCCTTATGAGAAGAAAGCTCCAATAATGAAAGTTAAGATTGCTGGGATAAACATATGAGGAATTAATTCTATGGCAAGAGTTTATGCCATAGAGCATTGATTCCAGCATAACAATCCTCATATACTCTTCATGGGAGAGACTAAATATCATAATAAGTCTGACCCCAAAATAAAACAGAGGTTAGGAAATCTAGTTTTGTGCAACTCTCTTCTAACTATACTGCCTCAGAAGGGGTTGCAATAATAATTAATAAAAAACTTCAGACAGATTCCTGACTTTGTACATAGACAAAAATATCATAATTACAAACATAGCATATCAAGCAAATGTAGACATAAATTTGATATATCTGTACACGTACAAACATTTTGACAATCTCCGGAGAATCATCAATATCATTAATATGATCATGGCAAATTACAACTGCCACATGATTATCATGGAAGACTTCAATCAATATAAAATATGAAGAACTCCACAATAAATATATTCATCTTCTAAACATGGGCATGATGAGTGGAGAGAGTCCCCCCAAATTCATTCTCTTTTCACAATAAACAACACAAATCTCTGATGGATTTGGTATAATACTCTTCTCAAATTCACTTCCAAATGGTAGCTATACTTCAACCTGCTCCCTTCACAGATCACAATGCACTGCTAATAAAATGAGACCTAGTAGATGCCCTATCACACATAATTAGAAAAATGATAAGAATGCTTACCAAGGAAACAATTACTGAAGCAATACCATCAGAAGCCTACATTCTTTTTAAGAAAATCAAAATATTAGAGAGGCCACCAAACAAGCATGGTTGTCTCTCATAAAAACACTGCAATCTCTGATAGTGCAATGTGCACAAAAAAAGGACTGATAACACTTCTAGATACACTAAGTGAACAAGTAAATGTTCAAACTACAGATAATTATCTTGCAAAATCTGATTAATTTAAAAAAACAGTACGGTATCAAGCAGAAACAAATAACCAAGTACTTGGCTATAAAGAGAAACAAAATATTCCTGAGAGGGCAGCATTTCTGGATTAGAAGTTATTAAAAACTAAAAAGAAGCAACAAACTCCCTCCCTTATAAATATCAATAGGAAATCATATATTGGCATTGCAATGATTGACAAGATAAAATAATTTTTCCAAGACAAACTGCAAAACCCCAACCAATGCACTAAAAACAATGAAAGAAAATTTGACTCTAACACAAACCATGAGATTACAGAAAATACAATATTGGAAAAACTTAAATCCATGCCTGACAACACTCACCCAGGCATGCATGGGATACCAAAATTCCTGCTTGCCCACCTAAGCCAGTTCACAGTGCCTATAATACTCAAAAATGCTTACACACCTGGCAGGTCATACAAGACAAATACCGAACTTATACCTGATTGGTCTTGTACCATTCCAAAAGAATAATAAATATCCAGACAATCTCAGCAACATAAGACCAATATCAATGATTCCACTTCTCATCAAAGTGATGGAGTCAATCATCAAAGACAAGATACAACACCAAATATTATCCCAAACCATGACTTCGCAGTATGCACACAAAAAAAAATTCTTCAGCTATGATAGCTAGCGTAGTCAGGACCCTAATTGAAAAATTAAGAATCTCAAGAAAATCAACACCAATTGCGATACAGTTAGACATATCTGTGGTGTTTGATACAGTCAACATAAATACACTAATGGACAGACTAAGTGAGCTTTCCATACCAGCACTCATTACAAACATAATCATGAATTTACTCAACAATAGGGAAATTTCAATTACGCTAAATGGTAATTTATTGAATGTGTTCAAGCCTGATACATCTATCCCACAGGGCTTTCCATTAAGTGCCGTATTGTTTGTGGCCTACATAGAATCTCTTTTGAAAAAATAAAACTACTAATGCCAGGAAAATTCTGTCATAGGCTCAACAAAGTCGTTAAGGCCATTGCTTATATGGATGATGTTCTAATCTTTCTCTCTTTAGCAAAAATCCTTCCTAAACAATACAAGATATTGGACCAATTTGAGGTAATCTCAGGCCTCAAAATAAACACATAGAAATCTGCTACCTGGAAAATTTCTATAAGGTACAAGAATCATCTCCAAATTTATAGCTCAACCTCAAAAATTTCTAGATTTTTCAATTACAAAGTCATACACTCAGATGTCCAGGGAAGTACAGCAGTCCATCATTGATTCAATGGACACATTAACCAAAAAATTAAACACAGATTACCTATTGCTTCAGGGTAAGGTGGCATTGTTAAATGTGAAAATTATGGAAAAAATCAATTATTATCTGCCTATCATCAAACTCACCAAAAGTTTCATCAAAAAATAAATATGTTACCAGCCAAACTATTTGGGAAAGGCAAGAAAGCATCTCTAAGCATAAAGGCTATGCAACAACTTAGGAAATACAATAGCATGTCTTTCCATTCCTTGAAAGTCTATGAAATACAAAAGATGCACAACCTGGTAAGAAGCCTAATCAGCCAAACAAGCTATGAAATCAAACTAAATCCAGTTATACTAACTGATTGACTATCCTCTAACAAAGTTAACTGGTTAGACTCGTGTATTAGAAAATTTTATAAAAAGTGTCTCAATGCTGTCAGAGCAAGCATTTCCCAATAAATTAAAAGTTTGGGATGCCTATAGTCTATTATAACCCCATTTAACACCAGCATAGGGGTTGCTAAATATCACTAATCAAAGGATAACAAAGCTATTCAAGTGATGAGACAGGGAGCTGAAGTATCTGGACCTATCAATTAAAATTAACATGGACTCCATGCCCACCAATTGGTTCCTTAAACATAAAAAAGGCATTGCCAACCTAGACACCATTTGCCAACTATGCAACGGAGAAGAAGAAACCTTTGACTACTTAATTAATTCTTGCACAGGACTTAACAAATCAAAAAAAACCATCTACAACAACCTTAATACTAACTATTATAATAACATTAAAAAAAGCATCCAATCTAAACAATTTGCTTTCATATGGCTTAGCTTATTTCTTACAATGGCCCTGTGGATAGTAAGATGTCACAAAACTTTTATCCACCCCTATAAAAACAAAGAACAATTTTTTAGAAATACAGTGATGAAAATTAAACAAAAGGTTGAAATGATGGCCCTTCCACATAGGTTTATGGACACTTTGAATTTGTTTACAACAAATTAATACAACCCACTAGAGACCAAGTATAAGCCGTAACTTCAAGACTTAATCAAGAGCCTGGCATACAAAATTTCGGTCAATATAAAAATGAACACTAAGTCTGTCAAATCTTTCTCTAGCTGATCATAACAAATTAAAGAACTAAGAAAAAATACTAAAATGCATCAAATTTGGAATAAAGCCAATATCACCAAACTAACATATGAAGGATAATGCTGAATCATTTTTAAATAGCCTACTTCAGGGCAAAATCTCAACTTTCCTTATAGAGGATACTTGAAGAAGTCATTACACAGAAGGCTTGTTGATTGCTACTTTACATTTTACTACATTTATTATATCTTCAAACCAAAAATAGCTAGATATTCTTTTACAATCAAAAATTAGATGATTAGATATTTTGTTTATGGACTTGTTACATTAAAGAAAATTCCTAAGCTTGAATGAAATCTATAAAAATGTTCACATATACCTGACCAGTTTCAAATCCAGGTCATAGTGTATGGTTGACAGGGGTTCTACAATTGCATAAGGAAAAATATTTGCACAATGAATTTATAAATAAATATACAGATTACACACATAAAGTAAGAAAATGATACCTTTTTCACACCTTGATCCAGTAAAACCCAGTTCACAATAACAATGAAATTCATTAGTAGTAAAATTTTTTCTATGGCAGCTTCCTCTGTTGTTGCAAATAAAAGACTCACACTGTAATCTTTCTAAGTTAATACAAAATATAAAATAATTTACTTATTAAACACAGAAAAAAGTAAGAATTCTAATATTAAACTAAAATTAAATATTTTTAAAGATTATAGTATAGGACTTTCTCTAATAAAACATTTTAGAAACTTTATTAGATTTATTTAAAAAAAAAAAACATTAAAAAAATGTATTTATCACACTTTCCCAAGAAGTTATATATAACTAACTCTGCAACTATGATGGAAAAGAGGGAGGAATTAAGAATTTTAAAAGATATGGAAATATATTACAACTTGAAGATCAAGGTTCAACAATAAAACAAAATCAGTAAAATAGCTAAAAAGCAAAACAAACAAACAAACAAAAAAGCTTTATTATATTAAGTTTATACAAAAACTTTGGTTTTTATTATACTAAGTGCTAACACTATTTATATTATTTACAAATTAATTTTTTTTTTTATATATTCATGATTTGTACATGTAAAAAATATATGTATTATATAATATCCAAAGCCAATTATATAAAAAGACTTGAATGACTGCGCAGAAAAAAATATAGAAGACGTGAAAGGAAAATTGGTCGATTAAATTTAAATAATAAATGAGTCAATCAGTTTACTTGGAAAAAATATTTAACTAAGTAAATTAACTAGTAAAATAAAATAGATAGATAGGTAGGTTGGTAGCAGGGATGGAGCCTCCATGTATTGAATGGAATGAGTGCTTCCGTAGAAAAATTCACTAAAATTTTCAAAAGCTTTAATTAAAATTCAATTTAAAAAATTTACTTTCATTTTTTTATATACTAACAGTTGAATTGTTTTATATACAATAAAAGAATGAACTTGACTAATGAATTCTAATTTTTTTTTACTAACAATTGAATTCATTTTATATATAACAAAGAATGAATGTGACTAATGCATTCTAACAGAATTTTTTTTACTAACAGTTGAATTCATTTTATATATAATGAAAGAATGAACTTGTCTAACGCATTCTAATGTAAATTTTTTTTATACTAACAGTTGAATTCATTTTATGTATAATGAAAGAATGAACTTGACCAATGCATTCTAACACAATTTTTGTGTAATATATATATATATTAGGCATTTTTGTGTAATATATATATATATTAGGCACTTTTATGTAAAAATTGTTATGGCAAGTGAAATAAAAACATAAAAAAGGTGTGCTACTGTTCCTAAAAAAGTTATGCTTCATCACTGGGTAGGCAGGCAGGTAGGTAGGTAAATAAATAGATAGATAGGAAAAATGGATGGATAAAAAGATAGATAGTGGATGGATGATAGATAAATAAAGTTGAGTAGTTGATATATAAGTGAATAGATAGACAAAAAATGAATTAATAGTAGGATAGATGAGAAGACAATTATGCATAAAATAGATGGATGTCCATATAGATAGACAAAATATAAAATAATTGTACAATTGTCCTGTAGTCAAGAGACATTCAAGTATCAAAATAGAAAATTCAGTACAACATTTCCATTTAACTGACTAAAAAGATTTGGTATTATTTGTTTATAGATGACCTTTACTGGGAATCAATTTAGGTAACTTTATCACCTGAGTCTCCATTATTATTATTATGCTAAACCATGCAAAATACAGACAAATAAATACCTAAGTAGTCAATAAAAAGATGGATAGAGAGATATAGATAATTAGTTATATATATAGATTGATATTTGTAGATGGATAGACAGAGGTAGGTTAGTTAATAGGTAAGTAGATAGGTATATAGGTAGTTAGATTGCTACATAGATAGATAGATTTGGATGTATAAAATTTTATATTAAAACGAATACATATCAGAAAGCATGAAGGTGAAATGGAAAATAAAATTAAGGTGAAACAAAGTCAGAGAACAATATGAAATTAAAATTGTATAATGATAATAAAAATAACAGCAATTTATTTATTAAACAATGCATATGTAAAACAAAATAAAATAACTCCAAACAAGAAGTGACATGTGCAAGGAGTTATTTATAAAAGTCATTAAATCCCAAAGTAATTACAAATAAAAAGAAAATATATACATTAATCACGTGCAACACATACAGTGAATAAATTTACAAAAAAAATAATTCAAATAATAAATTATAAATATGGAAGATAACTCTCAAAATTAATTACACGAGAAAAAATAAAAAGTATATATACATCAATCATATACAATAGATACAGATATTAATATAATAAAAAAATTGTATGTAATATAATCATCAAAATTTTTTAATTATACAAAATGATATATGGGTCACATCTATCGACTAGACAGCAATAGACGAATTAAACAGTCTGACACTATTGTAACTGAATTATCTATAACTTAACTAAGACTGCTTTCCAAATTAAAATCAGGTAATGTCATCTGGAAGTTTTTAGGAAAAGAATATAAAATGAACATTTTATATATAAAAAGAACAACAATGACAACAACATATATATCGATTAACAATAAATACTAAGCAGAGAAAAAATTACTCTTGCAGTTAAAAATATAATAGAAAAGTGTATAAACAAATATATAAAACTGACATAAAATAATAATATTAACAATCAAGACAAAAAAACAAATATAAAATGTTATCACCTAATAATATGAAGATCTGCATTATTAAATATGTATATAAATTAATAAAATAATTATAAGTATAGTTTAATAATAATGTCGGTGCTTGTCTTATAGATAAAGATGCTGTTGGATGGCGCCATTTTCACACTAAAACTATAAAATATGACCATTCCCGGGCCGTTGATTATAATAATTTTGCTGTGCTTTTTTGTAATGCGAAAATAAAAACAAAACAAAATCGTCTTTTATAAATATTATTTTTTATTAAAGTATACAATTTAAATGATGATAATAAATGTAAAATAAAATCAACAAATTACAATTTGATTTGTGTTTTTTTTATCGTAAATTTTTTTAATTGTGTTACGGCTTTTTTTTATCTATTTTCTATCGGATATTTTTTTACATGTGTTATGACGATTTTTTTTTGTTGTTGTTGTTTAACTAAAAAATAATAATCGTAATAAAAAGTAAAATTTCTTAGTCTATTTTTTATTTTTTTAGTCTTCGTATTACATTTCTCCTTTTTTTTTTTTTTTTACAGACAAAGCGATATTACGGCTATTTTTTACTTCAAATAGAATGACAATAAAAAGTAAAAGTTGTTACGGTTAGTTTTAGGGTTAGTTTTAGGTTTAGTTTTAGGGTTAGGTTTAGAGTTAGTTTTAGGTTTAGGGTTAGTTTTAAGGTTAGTTTTAGGGTTAGTGTTCTGTTGTTTGTAATGCTAAAATAAAATTCAAAATTGTAACCATACTCGGACAAAATAAACAAACTCAAACTTTTTTAAACAACAACAAACACATATAAATGTCTTCTTTACTTATTAAACATGTTTATAATATTTGCTTTTTATGAAATTTACAAAAAACCTGTATATTTGTACTTTTCTTACTGGATATTTTTTTGGTACCGCTCTTTTTTACTTCAAAAATATACACACGGTAGAATTTTTTTGTCTTGTGGAATGTTATGAACAGTACGTTACTTGACGCGTTCCCTAATTGCAACTCACTAAAAACATAGATATTTAACATTTTCCCAATTAAAACTTCAATACAGTACATTGTAAAAAGTCTTAGAATTATTACTTTAAAAAATCTGAACATTTCAATACTTTAAAATAAAATCCAATGAAAACAACATTTCCATCCAATTCAAATACAAACTCTCTCATCAAGCCGTAACTATTTTATAAACTGTGCAAATTCGGAAAATGTAATTGCTGCAATGTGACATACATGCTGTACTGCAATGCGACATAGTGGCCTGCATTCTGTAGCACAACAAAAAAGTTGAATTATAGAAAACTTGGGTTCGAATGTGTTGGCCGCGGAAACATCATTTTTCTATGTTTTAGCGTGAAAACGGTGCCATAGAGCAGCATCTTTAGCTATAAGATAAGTACCATAATGCTGATAATATTATTAATAATAAATAAAAATAAGCATATAAAGGTATTAAAATTTCCATGACAATTTTAAAAGTATTATTTAAGAGAAGGAATGGCAGAATACAAATTTGTCCAGAAAATTACTTTATCCTAGAATCTGCAATAATTTTGTCTTCCCTTCTTTCACTCTCTCACCCTTTCTCTCTCTCTTTGATGCATGTTAAATTCTTAGTCTTATTAAAAATAATAATAATTTTATCCATTAGAAATATTCAGCAATGGATACTTACATCTCTGTTATAAAGCTTGTATTATTTATAATTTATCTTAGCACATTTACAGAGAAACACACTTCTCTCATTAAAAATTCATTTATAAATATATACAAATGGATATACTGTACATATGTACACATACACACAGTAAGATAATATATTTTTGAAAATTAGATCAGTGTGACTCATTTCAAACATGGTTTCAGACATTGAGATAATATAATAAATTTTAAAATGGAATTCAGCTAGACAAATTTTCTCAGTTAAGCTAACCTTCACAGTCCAACATGTTGTTATTTTTCTATTTGCTAGCTTACATTATCCTATGAAAATACTTAAATTTTAGCAATTAATTCACATCAACCATTGTTTAATAAATATTTAAGTGATTACTCATCATTCATTATTAGATTAGACATTATTTATTTAATGCCTTATATATAGAATTATAATTATATATATATAACAAACTTGTATAGGTATAAGGCCTAACCAGAGTGCTTATAAGCACCCATTGTTCAACTGTCATGCTATATAAAAAATTGTACTATCACTCCATATTGTGTATGCATTAAAAATCTCTCATCAGATGTTTTGAGCCAATTTGTATGTGATGGATTATATATCAAGTATGCATATCTTAATGTATAGAAAATTTAAATAGAAATGACAACCTGCCCCCTCCCCAAGATATAGAAAAATGATACTCATACATAGAATAGAATGGATTAAATACTTTTTAAGCTTTTGATTATATATATAGTTGGAAGATTTTCACAGTTCTTATAGAAATAGATTTTGAAAGTTTTTAATGAAATATTTTTTGTATTTTTTAAATTTGAGTTACAGCAGATTATAACCAAGCAAATCATCATTAAAAACTGGCATAGCAATTTAAAATCACATTATCCAGCAAACAGCATTTTATTTAACTGTTCTGCTAAAAGCCATATGTTGCTCCACATAAAATTATTTCCCAATTTTTAAATAAGAAAAGTATTAATGCTATACATGCATAAACAGTCAAACTATCACACTCAAGTCTTTTTCACAAGCAAATAAATCTCTTTCATTGAGAATTGATCTAAACATTAAATTTTTAGGATGATAGAAAACATTAATTCTTCCAGCAAAGTATAACCAATTGGTCCAAGTTTTTATAATTTTTTATAGCCAACCATGACTTTATATGTAATTCAATTTAAAGTGCAGACAGCTTATCTTAATTATCATTTAATAATTCCTGTTAACTGAAGGTCATGTGATTAATTTTATAAACTAAGTTTGTAACTGTGTATTCTCTGTACTTTTAACAACTGACTTCAATTAAAATAGGGCTACTCTTTTATAGGTTCTCTTTAAAATCACATATATTTTATTATAAATATTTTTCTATAGTTGTTTTTACTTTTCAAACTCATAATATAATTATTTGTCAATATTATATTTACAAAGTTACTTTCATATTTATTTCATATCAATTAATTAGAATGACACCTATTACTAAAAAATACATTCATAAAATATTCAGAACAACAATATGCTTCTTTTTTTAAATTAAAATTATTTACTTATGTTAATTAAATAAATATAAATTCTCAACTATAAATTTTATTTCATAATCTTTTTTTTCTTCTCATGTGTCATAGCATCAGCTAGGAAGTGAACCCGCTAACCCAGGACAACTGCTTGTAAAGCAGCCATCGCTGACCTCTCGACCACCAATGCTTGATTTTTTTTAAAACTACTTTTATAAAAAAAACTGTGTAGATATATGTAAATAAAATAAAATGTCCATTATAGAATAATTATTGTAATAAAATTGTAATAAAAATAATGTATAAATGTAATAATATATTTTATAAATAACTATAATAAATCATAGAAGTATTTTTAGTTAATTTCCTAGCCTTTTAAAACTAAAATCAACTTAAATTTAACAGAAGTAAACATCATCATGTTACATCCCAAAACTCATGAATTTTAATGTTATTAAGTAAAGATATTCTATTTCTATTGATGAAAATTGCCACCTTAATTTTTTTTATCATGGTTTCTCTCCTCATGAAAAATCTTAGTATTTTCTAGATAAAAATTAAAAATAAACTCATATTTTTTTGATCACAACAAGCAATCAAACAGATACTGTTAATAATTCATTACTTCTTTTATTTTTAATACATTTATATAACAATTGATATTCTTTTAACCTTTTCTCAAGACTACACCTTGATTCACTTATGTATGAAGCCTTGCACTTTCATAAAATTTAGTATACATTATTCCTTTTTTGTTTCATAGGGATAATATTTTTGAATTATTTGCCAATCTATTAACCCTCCTGTTTTCTGACAAATTTTTTTGATCTCACTTATTTTAAGCTTTCAATTTTCAATTTAATATTAAACTATTATTATTTATCAAAATATAATAAAGATGATTTCATTTAATAGATATTTTTGTTTAGAAATTAAATACATTTTTAAAAATCACATTTTATTTTCAGAATTATTTTAAAAATTAGATTTTAATGAAACAAAATGTTGTTTTATCATCAAATTTCAGGTGAAAACAGATTCGATTTGAAAAATAAACTAAATATTCTTTGTTTGATGTTTGTTTTAAAAATCTGAATGAATTATTTTAAAAACCTAGTAATTCTATCAATTTATGTTTTGAGAGTTAATTTTTTTTTGTAATTTTTATGATATCATTAAATGATATACTAGACTTTAGTGATGACATTTCTAGACAGTTGTATTTCCTGCAGCTGTAATCTCTATGATAACATTATTCAAATGAATATATTATTTTACATTTAAAAATAAAACGTGTAAAAAATAAATATGTGATAATATATATTTTTGATTTCCAATAATTATTACACAATTACTATAAAAAAGGTTCATAAACTTTTCAAAAAATCAAGTTTTTAGACCATTGTAATATTTTTTCAAAGTAATCTTGCAAGAGATTGCCAAATATGTAATAGGCACCCATCATCAGGGAGTTTAAAAAACTTTCAAGACCCACTTATTTGAATATCCTAACATCTTTGGAATTTTTTTGAAATTAAAATCCTAGATAAAAATATATATGTGAATTTTAAAGCTATAAAAAAAATAGTTTTGCAAAATTTCTCAGTAGAGAGCAAAAATGCAAATTCAATTTCTTGACTCCTGGTCCAATAAAACATCATAATGAAAAACAGAAATATTAACCTTAGGTAGAATACAAAATAAAACATATACATATAGTATTATTTCTGGGAGAAATAAGAAGCTCTGAGGAAAGTACTTGATTATTATACTGAAACGTCAGCTATTTAGCTATTATACTTTTATTATGTGGATGATCCCAGAAATAATATTATGAATTCATGATTTATCTATGAGAATATTAGAATTAATATATATATATATATAAATTTAACTTGAACATTTGAAACATATAGACTAGATAATTTTTTTATTATTAACTATCTGCTCTTATATATTAATATATATTTTTTTAAATTCACACAAAATGTAATAAATTGGTTTATTATTTATTATTATACCCCAACTTTAATCAATTCTTGTAAATGTTTCAATATTTTATGAGTAATCACTTTTATAACAACATTATTTTTTACCACTAAACATCACATGATCACCATTTATTATGCTTGCTCATAACTGTTATGAAAAGAGACAAAACTCTCCATATAGTAGTACCATTCAGTGCAAGCCAGAGTAATCAATAAATAACAGAAAGCTTGTACATAAAATCCCTATCTATTGATGACTCATCCAATATCCTCAGACTAGTTTCTAGCTCTGTATTTCCATGATATCATTGCTCATATTGTCTAGAAGTTGTTGGCTTTCTGTGCTCTTTTGATTTCTGCTTGCTTCATCATCTGTTTTTTTCATTGCTTGCTTTGTGGTTTGTTCTTGTTGATACTGGTCTGTGTTAACTGGTTCTGTATGTCTTGAGTTGTATTAAAATCATTTGCCAGGTGTCCACAGTTTCCACATACAAAATATTGTGGCCTTAATTCTCTTCTAAAGATTGTGAGTATTGTCTCTTGATCAATGATTTGAGTGGGAATAATCTCTGGAGTTACAGTATCATTCAACTTAATTTTAAATTGGAAACTATTACTATATACTAGGGTGGGGGTGTCATTTAGATATAAAGGTTATAAGTAAATTAGTTTTCCAAACGGTTCTATCATATTCTGAAAGTCCTGAATGCTGTATTCAAAATAGATATTTTTGATTATTCCGGTAATATAATTCTGTAAATTTTTATTAACTGTAATTAAACTGTAATTTCCCAGGGTTTTAATTTGCATTTGGAATCTGGCTTTTTGAAAAACATCAAAAAACTATCGCTATATATCGTGATTTGGGATGATCTGCAATACTTGATATTGTATCGCACATCATGTTTGCAGTTATTGCCTCAAAAATAATTGCCTCAGAAATTTATATAAGAGGAGATTTTTGTCTGTTGCTGCTAGCACAATCGACTTTGATGAAAAAAAATTTTTTAAAGTATTTTGGGATTATGTTATTAAAGTCAGTATTTATCAATTGTAATTCCTCTTGAGTCCACATTATTAATTGTGGTTCTAGGTTGGCATTATCTTCAGGGTTTAATGTGTTAATATATCTTTGGTTAGCTCTTCGGAATCTGGCAGTCTTAGGTGAGTTCAGTTTATTTTCTGTGTTGTTTGATTGGACATTATGTTTTGTAACATTTGCATACGTTTTAATGATAATGTTCTCGTCCAATTTATTGTTGATAATTTTGTCACTACTCAGGTCTCCATTTTCTTGTCCAAGTGCCATGTTTTAATTTTGATATCACAATTAATTTTGCTTGTATTTAGGTTCTCATCTTGTTATTTTGTCGCTATTCAGGTCTCCATTTTCTTGTCCAGGTGCCATGTTTTAATTTTGATATCATGATTAATTTTGCTTGTATTTAGGTTCTCATCTTGTTATTTTGATACATGAGAAACTTTTGTCATTTATGACTCGTCTTTTTTCTGCTAGTTGCTTTGGAATAGGATTGCTCTTCTTTTTTGATTATGTTTTTCCTTCTGAGTTCAGACATTTGTGCATTGTATTCTTTCCGTTATGTAGCAGGATTGCAGTAGTAGTAGTATTTATAATAATAATAATATTATTATTGTTACAATTATTATTATTATTGTTGTTGTTGTTATTGTTATTATAATTATTATTTGTCACTATTTGTGCAAAAATATGAAGATGGTGTTTTGCCCAAAATTGTTTCTTCCCCAATTTTGCTGATTTATTCCATTATGTATATATAGTAAAAAACTTAGATGTATAACTAACTTTCTGCTAAAAATAAATACTTCTCTCAGAATAAATATTGAATAACCAGCTAGGTTGATTAGACTAACTATCTAAACAAAAAATTTCTGAGCTAAAAACAATATCACTAGTATTGTAATTGGGAAGATGTCAATGTAACTTTTTTTCAAATCTCTAAAAAAGACTGCTCATTATTTGAAACTTCCAGTTGGCAATAAAATATTGTGTAAGTGCATAATAAGATTTTTTATATCAATATGTATCAATTTTATTTCATAATTGAACCCAGATTATGGGTGCTGCAAGTTATACTACAATAATTTACATTACATAAGGTCTTCCTTTATATTAATAATATGTTAGGTAGCAAAATGTCTGCATACATTTTTAAAAATCGAAAGCTACAATCTGAGTTCAATCCAAGACACATGTTTTAAGGTTGGCAATTGTAGACTTTACAGCTAACCATTCAATACCGGGTAGAAAATGGATAATTATCTATTTTTAGTTAAAGAATAAAACGAGCATGTAAAAACTCTCAAACACTACAAACCTAACAAATGGCAAGATTAGTGATATTGTTTTTATTGATTTTTTTAGGAGGGCTACAGGAGTGACCTTTGTCCTATTTAAATGGTGTTCGACCGTTTACTTATATAAAAATAAATAAATTCTTGAATATAATATTTGTAAAACTGTTATGAACAAGTGATAATTTTTTTAAATATTATTCAGTACAGTAATAATAATAAATGACTGAGGGGAGGGGGATTATTGGATAATAGCTTTTTAATTTCATAAATATGTTTAATGTCCAAATGAGTTCTTTATGCTAAGCAAAATTAAAGATATGACTGTAAATTTAATATTTTAATTATTTAAATCATTTCTATTTCCTTATTTGGTCATTTTCAGTTCTGAGACCAATTATCTCGTTCAATTGTTATTACAATTATTTTTTATGCAAATATTTTTTTATTGCAGCTGGTAATAAGCTTGCTGTAGTTAAAACTTTGAGAATTGATATATGTATAAGTTTAAATAATTCCGAGTATTTTTTATTATTATTATTATTTGATTTGCAGAGATGGATAGTTTATTCAAACAAGCAGAAAAAAAAATTCAGATTTTTAGTTGAGATAAATATTAAAAATCGGCTATGAAACACGATCGCAGTCAATTATTTTTTTTTTTAAAGGAAGGAAATTATTCAGATATATATACAAATATTATTTAGAGAGAAATTATTTCTCTAAATTCCGTTTTGCATTCAAAAGCAGGAAAAACGTAGTTATTGTTGCCAATAAATGATAGAATTTGTCAAATGATATATACTGTACGAATGCGTGGATTTGTTTAAAAACTAAATAGCCCAAAAAATTAAGTGCCTTTAATAAATAAAAAAATTATATGTCACCTTTTTATTAATATATTTTTTAAAAATATATTTTTCAAACAAAGTTTGTGCATGTATATATAAAAAAAAATTCAATTCTACATATCTTTATAATCAATATAATTAAACATTTGTCAAGCGTTGGTGGTCGAGAGGTCAGCACAGCTGCCTTACAAGCAGTTGTACGGGTTAGCGGGTTCGCTTCCCGGCCGATGCTATGATACATGAAAAGAAAAAATATATATAATTAAACATGTTCCCACATACGCACACATATAATTGATTACTTATATATATATATAACATTCGAGATTAAGATTCATAATACTGTATAATATTTTTAAATACTCTCTAACCTAGCATAAGACAATAATTAACAAGAATAAAGCAGTTGTTTTTTCCTGATGCCTCAAAGTCGTTTAGACAAGCTTCTATATTAATACATTAGTCACGAGGTTAAATGATTGTTTTATTCTTGTTAATTATTACCTTATACTAAGTTAGAAAGTATTTTAAAATATTTATTGCACAGTATTATATATCTTAATCTCGAATGATATATACATTTACAGATAGTTCTGAAACTTTAACATTTAACATAACTTAGGACCATTCAATGAGGTACTGAGGATAAATGTCAGAAGTAATGAGCACATCAAAAATGAAATACTTGGCTGAGAGAACAGTAAACTGTATATCATATCAATTGAAAGAATTAAAAAAGTGAAAGTGAATTGGGCTGGACATATTTCTAGAAGAGATAGAATAGAAGGATATTTATAGTTTTAAACTGGATCCTAAGAGAATGTAAAAGATTAAAACAGGTAAAACTCTCTCCATACAATAGTGCCACTCATAGCAAGACAGAGTAATCAATGGAAGACAGAAGGCTTTGTGCATAAAATCCCTATATAGTGACTCCTCATCCAATATCCCCAAACTAGTTTCTGGCTTGTGGCCTTTATCAGTGAGGAGCTTTGGATCTGAGAGCACTGCACCTAGATCTTAGGATCTAATGCGACCCTCCAGCAGCCACCTTTTATCTCTAAATAACTACAAAACTATGAGAATAAAATTGGAAAACACACAAATATTTTCAATTTAAGCTTAATAGCTTACACAGTCATATGGGTCTGAATGAGGGAACCAAAGACACCAAGATGTGTGGGTGCTGAGCAGAGTTTAGATATGTGTGACTGTGTGAGCTATTGAGCTTAAATTGAAAATATTTGTATGTTTTCAAATTTTATTTTCTTAGTTTTGTAGTTATATAGAGATAAAAGGTGGCTGCTGGAGGGTTGCATTACATCCTAAGATCTAGGTGCAGTGCTCTCAGGTCCAAGGCTCCTCACTGATGAAGGCCACAAGCCAGAAACTACTTTGGGGATATTGAATGAGTAGGGATTTATGCACAAGCCTTCTGGCATCCATTGATTACTCTGTCTTGCTTTGAATGGCACTACTGTATGGAGAGAGTTTTGCCTGTTTTAATGACAGTTATGAGCAAGCATGGGAGATGGTGATCATGTGATGTTTAAAAGTTTAATACCAATCCTGCCTAATGAGAGGGTGGTGACTGGGGTTACAAGGGAACCAAAGACACCAAGGTGTGTGGGTGCTGAGATGACTGTGTAAGCTATTGAGCTTAAATTGAAAATATTTGTGTGTTTTCAATTTTATTCTCATAGTTTTGTAGTTATGTACAGATAAAAGGTGGCTGTTGGAGGATTGCATTAGATCCTAAGATCTAGGTGCAGTGCTTTCAGATCCAAGGATCTTCACTGATGAAGGCTTTAAGCCAGAAACTAGTTTGAGAATATTGAATGAATAGGCACTAGATAGGGATTTTATGCACAAGCCTTCTGGCCTCCGTTGATTACTTTATCTTGCTTTGAGTGGCATTACTGTATGGAGAGAGTTTTGCCTGTTTTAATGACAGTAATGAGCAAGCATGGGAATTGGTGATCATGTGATGTTTAAAGAATTTAAAAGGTCTAGAAAGAAATCACTTATAAGACCAATGGATGAAATAAAGAAGTTTGCTAAAGTGATGATGAGAAGGAAGATTATTGATCAAAGAAACTGGATTAACCTTTGAAGAGATCTTCATTCTATAGTGGATTGATAAGTTAAAATAATGATGATATATACTTCATGGATCATCCAAACATAGTTGAATGGTTATCAGTAGATTTAATGTGATTATAGAAAATCTAAAGAGTCTGGAAACATTATTTGTTGTTGACAGGCAATTGCAAAGAAAAGTGTCAAGAGTAGAGATGCAATTTATATAATGTTTTTGTCGATTTGGTGAATGTGTTTGATTCAGTTAACTAAGAGATTTGCAATAAATTTTTAGTTTTGTTCACATTATACAGCTTCTATATAATGAAATAGTATAAAATGACATTTCGGTTGGATACATTTTAATCTGAGTTATTTGAAAACAAAACTGGTGATAAAATATTGTGAAATGATTTTTCTTTAAAGTTAAGCATTCACTTTTTCTCTAGAACTTTTACATAATATTACAGTCTTAATTGCTCCCAAACTATTTTTCCCTTTTATTTCTACGAAAAGCAAATAGATGCAATATAAGTTTGAAATGATGGTTTTAATGTGAACCAATAAAAATTGTATATTCTTGGCTTTTAAATTGTCAGAATAATAATGATTGATTTATTCTTGACAATTCAAAAAATGAGCATGTCTTAAATAAAGATTTTATTTCATTAATTAATATCTTAAAACAGTAACAAACTCTGCATACAGTAGATCTACCCTGTGCAAGGCTTAGTAATTGATGGATGCAAAAAGGGTCTGTGCATAAAATTCCTACCTAGTGCCTACTCATCCATTATCCCCAGACAAGTTTCTAGCCTGTGACTGTTATCAGTGAGAAACCTTGGATCTGAGGGTAGATTTTAGGATCTACTGCAACCCTCCAGCAGCTTAGGTAAACATAGGAAATGGTGATTCAGTAATTAATATTTTAAAACTCAAAATTGTATTATCTGCAATGAGAAAAAAAATTCAGCAATTTTTAACTCAAATGGCTATCCAGCCTGAGAATATAAATCAATTTAAATATTTTAGTGTCTTTTTAAATAGAAAATGTTGAGGCATTACAAAGGCTAAATAAAACAGCTGAATGATTAGCACGATGACAGATATAGTATTTCATAATAGTAAAATAACTCTCTCAATTAACTTTATATAAAACTGTTACTTTGTCCAGTTTATTGTAAAGAAGTGATCATAAATTCCTATCTCTGCAACATAAAAGTATCAGATTTTTTTTTATTTTTATTAAAGATAGTCTATAAAATTCTTTAAATACATAACAATATTATAAAATCAATCAGTATTTTTCAACTTCTGAGATTTAATGTTGCTGAATCTATCATTATAAAGACACATGTTCAGTGAGTAGGAAGACTTTTGTATATTATAAAGATGAGTTCAAAGGCAATCTAAAGAGATAAATATTGACTGCTTTTATTGAGAAGATATGGCTGAAGATAGAATATTATGAGATCTTCAATTAGGCAAAATATGGAAATTGTTCAAAAAGAAAAGCTCATCTCAAAAAAAAAAAAAAGAGATAGCAATGTAAAATAAGAATACTAAAGAACTGACATATGATATATGAGTGTATTTTCAAAGAAATAACACAAATAAAGTACAATTAGAATAATGATACTGTGACAGTCAGATGATGTATGTTGGTTTGACCCAGTTTGAATACTAGGTGAAAGTACCTCGAGGCCACTCATACGTGAGATATTAAATCAAGAATACTTTGACCTCTGCCCTATTTGCCTATTCTCGAGGCTAATTACGAACCAACAACATTATCTGAGCCATACATAAATTATTTTTCAACCGGCCAAACTTAGCATTAGCGGAAAGAAACATGGACGGGAACATCTAAGGAGCTAAATAATTAAATGTGCAATAAAAGTACTAAGAAACATGTGTTTTGTGTGCCTGGATCATTGGAAAAGTAACATAAAGCATTAGAATAAAATTAGCAAACTCAAGCTTGTTAGTTAAATAAGATATTTAATTAATGACTTAAAATAATAATGATTTAATGGCCTCTGCTATTCCCCTAAATTCATGAAAACTAATTAGACAATGAAAACAGATTAAACGATATAATATTTTTTCGGTCTAAGTCTTTTCTTTCCAATTTTAATAAAATTGTCAACTCGAATCTCGATAAAGTACAATAGTAAAAATCTTTCACAAAGCATTTTCTAATTGCATTGCACTAAAAACAGACAGTTTAAAAATTATTTAAAATGTATATAGCCAAATCAGATATATGTAATAAGCTACTGGCAGACAAAAGAGGCATTATCGAGGAGATCAAGTTGGCAAACAAAGGAAACTTACTCGTATGGAATTTAGAAACATAAATAAAATTGGAAAGAGATTTTAAATGAAAAAAAATAGCTTTTAAACTTAACCGCAATGGAATACAAAATATTTACACATGTTAGTAATGAAGAATAGTGAAGGAAAAAAAAGGTTAAATATAGATAGATGATCACACATATATATATTTAAGACTAGTCTAATAAAAATGGTTACATTACAAATATCATTAAATAAAACAATTCATAATATAATTCAATTAAGAAAGGTATGAACAAAAGGGTAGAAAGTAAATAGTTCAATGGAGGAGAGATATGATTACCGTCCTGGTTCCTTGGTCATGTTTCCTATGGCGTTCGTGGCTTGATCCGACCATCGATAGGTATTTGCCCGGACAAGGAAAGTATAAATAAGTAGCATGCTTTTATGAAAAGTCCTACAGACATGGCACAGAGTTCAGATGACTATTGAGTGGATACTAAGACATTTTGATGGTATTTAGGAACCTCGGCGATAGGCAAAGCTATTTATTTGCCTGGCCAAGCATAGTAGAATCCATCAAATTCATGTGACTTTTAGCTTGAGCATGTTCAAACTTCTCTATGATTTTGAAGACGACAGTTGTCTAACTTTTTGGAATAAAATCTTCACAAGCAAAATCTGAAAGAGTTCTCCAAAGAGAAATCTGAATGCCAGCAAGAAAACTCTGAATAACCAAGTCTTTTGTTCTCACTTTTATTTATACCCTCTTTAATAAAATTTAGGTTAACCCTTATTTATTTATTTATACCCTCTTTGTCAGCTACCTTCTATTGTTTGTATGATCTTAGATCTTGATAAGCCCACCCACACTCTTTTGTTTCAAGGTAACATTTTCTAAAAATAACTTTTACTTTTTTACTCTAAATTTCTTTCTTTAAACTTTGAATTTTATTAATTAAAAAAGAAAGAGAAGGCCATCTTTAATTTGACTTGAATGGGCTCACTAATTAAAACATACATTCCTTTAGAAAATGTTGGTGGGCTTATCTCAAAATGAAATCATACGCCATATTTTAACAAGATTTTAACAAAAAATATATTCTTATTTTTTTATAGTAAAATAAGCATTTTATTTCAGCAGAATTTTGCATTAACTCATATATATACGCTTGACGTATATATATGTTTGACTCATAGGTTTTACAAGCAATTTTTATTAACAGAAATTTAATCTTTGAATGGAATTTATTTAACAAGAAATATTTAAATGTAATACAAATTTAATAAGCATCATTAATTTTAGCTTTAATGCAAAACCCTGCTGATATTGGACTATAAACTTAATTCAGGCCTACAATACTAACTAAGTTTATAGGAGGCTGTGAAGCATGGATTGGACTTCAGATCCATTGCTTCATTTCCCAATAGTTAGTGAGCAAAAAAAAAATGTTAAAAAAAATGCTGTTGCTTCAGGTACGAGGTAAAAATTTTTGTGCCAGGTGAGTTCAAGCCTACTCTTTATTTGCTGTAATATTTAATTTGTTACTGACTAACAGTCTTTCTTTCTTTTACTATATAACTAACGGTTTATCCATACTTCAATCTCCTGTATCTTAAATTGAGTCTGTGTTGTTTTTAGTCTAACAAGTTATCTTTTTACTTTCTAAATTTTCCGGGGTCCAGTGGTACATAAGGTTTTAAGTTTCTGTTTCTAATATTATACTTTCTTTTTAGACTGAAATTATTTTTCCAAAACAAAACTTATTCCACACTTCTTTAATGTGTGAGGATCTTATTATCGGAAAAAACTTTTTTACTTCTCTCCACACTATACTACTTGGCCTAAGGTCTCTTAGCCATGCTTGGTTTCCTTCCTGAATTTATATTGCTGGTTTCGATTCTTGCGATGCCGAGCCATATGTCTTAATTTTTCCCTTGCCTTCTTTTCTTGCTCAGTCATGTTCTGGACTTTGAGACAGATTTTCAAGCTATCTAGGTGGTGTCTAGGGTTCCCACCTGGTTCTTCTCTAAAACATTTTATGTTGCTAATCTTTGCCACAGGAATTATAGTATTGATTACTGTCGCAGTAAAGATTTCACTGCCTTGTTGCACCTGGATTTGGTTCAACAGCAGTTGATCTTTTTTTTTTACTATCCTCATTCATTTGTCCAGAGAAATCCGGCTGGTGAGTGGCTTTGCCTGTTTCATAATAACTCGAGGATTTCATATCAGTGTCATCTTGTTTTTTGAGTATCATCTTCTGGTGACGCTTCTATCGCAATACTCTGTTCTTGATGGAGTTCCATATATGCCTCTAAATGGTCCAATCTTTGTGATGTAATTTTTATAACTTCTTGGAACATGGTCATCATCATTTTTGTTTCTTCCCTCATTTTTGTGATGAGATCTTCCAAATTCTATTTTTGGTCACTATGAGTAGATGTTGCTGTATTTGGAAGGTTGAGCACTACCTCCTCATCGCTGTCATAAGCTTCGTCTTTCTTCTGTTGTTCCATTTTTGCCTTATATTGGCTATTTTGTATAATAACAATCCCACCTTATTTGTAAAACGTATTTGTCTTTTTATAAACAATCTAGATAAGTATATTTTATCACACGTATCTAGGAGCTATATCCTTCTGTATATAAAAATTTTTTTTACTTCTTTCTAAAATAAGTCAGTATTCTAAGTTCCAACTATCTGTTTTATTTATATGTTTTCAGAAATTAACTTTGCCTACCTCATGAGGTCCTATCTTAAACCTATGCCTATATGTATGTTTGTACATGAAAAAAAAAAAAATCCTGCCGTGTCTGTTTTTAATATTTATTTCTACTACATATTATTCTCCTCACTTTATTTATTGTTATATTTCATTAAAATATCACTGCTATTTTGTCACAATATAATTAAAATAATACACTTACAGCTTGACCTGGCTTTCTCTGACACCTGAAACAAATAAAAAATGCATTTACATTAATATATAAGTATATATATATATATCGAAAGGAATATGTGAGCAAAAATATATGTCATGTTTAAAATTATTTTGGCTCACTAAGCATACATTGTTATTTTGATCATCTACTATTGTTTGGTGCACTTGCCAACAAATTTATTTAATAAGGGCGTCAGTTGACAAGACAATGGCCATATCAAATATACATATTAATTGATAATGATCCAAGTACACATTGATAACGTTTATAAAGTTTAAATGCGATTAAAATTTATTTTGAGTTTCACTTTTAAAAAAAAATCTCTGCATGAATAAGTAAATGCTATTTTAAATGACAATATTAATTAAGTCTAAGACATATACAACTCAGTAAAGTAATTTGTCTGACCTGGGTTCGAAACCACACTACCGTTTTGGTCATGACACAAAAAAAAATATCAATTTAAACAGCCTAAAGTACGATTAATAAAAAATATATACAAAAAAAAATTTAAAATAAAAGTAAAATCCCATGATAACCGCCACTCCGAATTATGAACCTGGGATCGAAACCAACTACCATTTTGATCACAATCCGAAATAGATTAACGATCATCAAGCAATTTTACAGAATCATGCATTGAGATCAAAAACTGTTAAAAAACATTTATATAAAAACGGGTTTTACCGAACAATAACAAAGGGTATACCATATACACCCATATATATGAATATGTACATCATTAAATAAACATATATATGACTACATATAAATATACAAACAGATATACCTATACAAATATTTTTTTCTTATCATGTACATGACTTTATTAGAAAAATTTGTCATATTGCAGACCGCATACTCCTATTATTTCAGGCTAGTAAACGCTGGTCGCAACTATGACAAGGAAGCAATGATTGCAGAAGTAGACCTATTCTTTCAGGCTACTCAGCAAATCTAAACTCTAAAGTATAAGGGGTTATCACCTAATGGTTACTAAGAGGGGGCTTCACCAAAAACAGTTACTAAAAAACAAGGGCTTCACCTAACGGTTACTCAATAAATGATTCAATAGCATAATCCAAAGTGAGAGGAAAAGAAAATCTTAACTAAATGTGGCTGACATATATGTTATACAGAAAATACTTTAATATATATATTAATTATAATGAACAAATACAGTATAACGCATTTACTATTTCACAAGATGAAAATCAAATTTGAATTTATTAAAACAAAACTCGTATTTATATATGTTTGCGAGGAAACGTAACTACAAAATATTTAAAAGTGAAAAAACATTTTGCATGATAAAATTATTGACTTAAAGAAATGAACGCAGAGAAAGTGAAAAAAATATTTGCTAACACCGTACGTTGACACGTGTTAATTCAAACTTATCAAAACTTAGATCTCAGAAAAAATTTCTATTAACGGAAAAAATGTTATCTATTAGATCTTTATAAAAATTTATACAAACGGAAAAAAAACATTTTATTATCTATTTGTACTTTTTTACTAAAATAATAACACTGCTGAATATACACATATTTCAAAAAACATTATTATATCAAAACTTCTCATATTTAAGCAATACTAAAAATAATCTATAGTACGAACGCTATTTTAAGAGAGGGTGGGTGTGTATTTATTTGACACTTCCGCCTCATCGATGCTATATACTTTATATGACAAAACTACTCATTAGGGGGAAAAAAAATTGCTATAACTCTAAAATCTCATTTTATAATCACAAAAAAAAAAAAACAACTAACGGAATGTTTTCTAAATGTAAAATATTCATTTCATATACACTAAACTCGGAAAAAAAAATGTTTACCTTATGGCACATTTAACTTGTTAATTAATTTAAAAAAATGAAATTTGGCTCACATTAGGAAACAAAACTCGGAAAAATTATACATATATTTTTATATAAATATATTAAACTAAAAACATATTTCTCAGGGTATTAATTTTTTTAAAAAAAAAAAGACATACATCCCACTGCGACAACTCGGAGAAAACTTTTATATATATCTATTACTTCAAATCCCCTATTCCTATTCTTCCAATAAAAAAAAAAGATTTTCAGCCCACATTGTTGGCATCAGAATGCGGGAAAAAAAATTTAACTGTGACAGTCAGATGATGTATGTTGGTTTAACCCAGTTCGAATACTAGGCGAAAGTACCTCGAGGCCACTCATACACGAGATATTAAATCAAGAATACTATGACCTCTGCCCTATTCACCTATTCTCGAGGCTAATTACGAACCAACAACATTATCTGAGCCATACATAAATTATTTTTCAACCGGCCAAGCTTAGCATTAGCGGAGAGAAACATGGACAGGAACATCTAAGGAGCTAAATAATTAAATGTGCAATAAAAGTACTAAGAAACGTGTTTTGCATGCCTGGATCATTGGCAAAGTAGCATAAAGCATTAGAATAAAATTAGCAAACTCAAGATTGTTAGTTAAATAAGATATTTAATTAATTAAACTTCCGCTTTTGGCAGCCATCTTTGCAACTGGTCTTATTATAAGCGTCCCTTAGCGATTCAGTTTCAAGAAGACAGGGACGATTGTCCCCTTACCTTTACGTCTTTTATTCAAGGTAAGTCGGTTTTAAACATTATATATTATGGAAAGTGATAATATAATCGATAACTCTCAAATTAATGTTAACCCCGATCTCAGCATTCAATCTAGCAATGCAGCCATCGGTCGTAAATATTATAGCCTTAGATCTAATCTAAATGCAACTAAACTAACTTCTACTACAAATAAAAACCCACAAACCAATAAATCAAATGAAAACACCATCGCAAATATCAACAAAAGTTTAGAAAATATTCAACTTACCCCTAATATAAACAATAGCATAAATATCTCAAGCGAAACTATTGAAATCCTTAACAATACAAGCAAAAACCAATCATCTCCTCTCCGAAGACTTTACGCTCCCTCAGAAGACTCTAATGAGCAATTTTCTTTGCCCAATAATACCCCGAAAACCATATCTGAAAATAATAGACAAAATTTCCAACAAGATGATTTCAGCGAATTTTTTAAAGTTAAAACTTTTCCACCAGAGGTCGACAAAACCAGCGCTGTCACATTACAGTTTGTCAACAGTAAATTTAAAAATCAAAAAGATGAAATAAATTTTAAAACTAATAAACCTCACTCCAAAACAAACAAAGATTATAGCACAGAACAATCCATTGCTACATCAGCCAACTTGCAATCTAAACCAATTTCCTCAATTCCAATATTGAAAAATTCCACTACGTACGCAAATATCGTAAGGTCTAAAAATTCTGAGAGCATCTCCGAAAATATTAAGGCCGATAATTTCAATGAACTATATTTAAATATCTCAGAATTAGACACAGAACAAGAATCAAACACTCTAGAAAATGTCTCATTTAATATAAACGATCTTAATGATGACATGTTCCTAAAAATAAATAACGAGTTCAACAAAACGATTCCCAACACTCTGTATAAATCGTTTACAAACTACTACAGCGATAAGTCGTTAATCTTAGCCATAACAAATCAACAATGTGCGTTATATAAGTTCCCTCTAGAACAATTATACAGTCTAATCAATCAAAATCAATTAGGCAGAGGCATTCACATGATCCTTAATCATCCCAATGACCGCTATGTTATCATTGAGTTTAAAACGTGGGCGGACCGTATGAACTTTAAAAATAACTACCGATCTTTGGGAAATTATATACTTTGCTCCATAGATATGAACCGTCCAGTTACACTATCCGGCAGAATTCAAAACTGCCTTGCCCACTTGAAAGAACAAGAACTACAAGACATCCTTATTAATTATGGTTCAGTTAGCAAATTTAAACACCTATTAAACCCTCACTTCGAAGATCAAATCCTGTCCAATACAGTTATCTTCACACTTACTTTAAAGAAAAACATTATACCCACTGACATACCCACCATTATTACTGCAAGAGGCTCTCCTATGGTTTTGACCTTCAGGGGAGTACAGCCACAATGTTTCTTCTGCCTTCAAAGAACACACCTTATTAAAGATTGTGCAGCAAGAATATGCATACACTGTGGTATTAAAAAGAATAAAGTTCACAGATGCCCTGGTAGACCTATTAATATGGCTATCACATCCTTAAATAGACAATCACCACATGGGACTAATTCAAACAGCAACCTCACAAACCCAGACAATCTGATTCAAATAAATCCTCCAACAAACCCTCTCACATCCAAACCTATCTTTCAAAATGAAAATCTTCAAGAAAGAACAAACACCAACCTCTACACTAATAGTAGTGAATCAGAGAACCAAGCAATAACATATACTGCTACTAAACCAATCTCTCAAACCAATAATACTCAAGATCATTCATTAGATACATATTGTATTAATCCCCGAGAAACAATGCTAGGCCAAACTCTTTCTACAAAAGAAGACAATATGACCAAACCATCTAACGAGATCAAGGAAAACCCAGGCGATGAAGAAAATACACTTAAAAAATTTCAAAACAATTCATCTATAACAACTCCCACCCAGCTTAAAACCAATGATGCATCATCATTCGGGCCAGCTAAGTCTAACAAACCTAAACAAAGTGATCCACAAACTGTCCTCAATTCTTCAACACCTGCAGTAATCAACCATCCAGATGAAAATACTTATCAAACACTCAACCCGAAAGTCAGCATAATTAATGTTTCACAACAGTTACAGCAAACCGAAAATGACTCAGGTCTAAAATTTAAACCAAATTCTTATAACAATAAAAAAACACTTTCATCAAAAGAACAGGAAAAAGAAAACAACACTACTAAACTTAAAAACCCCCAAAAAACCAACACAACAAATACCCAAAATACAAATAAGAAAATTAAAAGAAAATCAATTCGCTCAGATAAATCAAGCTCTGATGATGACAGCTCCCATCCAATACATTATTCACCACCACCCGCTAGCAAACAAATCTCAGATATATCCAGCACAAAGCTTCACAAATCCATAGAAAAAAAGAGGAAAACCATGGATCCTATAACTATCGATACCATTGATCCATCTGACGAATCTCAGACAGATTACACTACTTCATCAGACACCGAAGACTTCATGGATGCGTTTCCTCAACCAACAAATATATCACCAATCCATCCACAAGTTCAATCACAAGACTCTGATTTCCAAACAACATCAGAACTCATTAACATGGAGATGCCCCACATTGACTTGGTACACTTTGCTGAGGATGGTTTGGATTAATCTATCATGTTCTGCAAAATTGCTGGCATTAATATTCGCGGCATCAACTCAATTGATAGAGTTCTAGCTATTAAAAACTGGCTCTTGCTCTGTTCCCCTCATATACTTCTTATGGGTGAAACTAAATATCACCATAAGACTGATCATAAAATATTATCTCTTCTCTCAGCTCTCGGATTTACTAGATTTTCCATAGGCCATTCTGCTTCAGGTGGAGTTGGTATTCTTCTCAGCAAGTCAACACCACCAAACAGTTTTAGCATTCTATTCCTAGATGCCAATATTATTGTCATAGAAATAGACTATTGGGGTTATCCGATCATCATAGCTTATATATATACAGCCAAAGACACCTCTCAATATCTAAAAATAATCCATATCCTAAATGCCATCAACGCTAACAGAGCCTCTCCTACTATTCTTCTGGGAGTCTTTAACACTACATACAATGACTTCAACAAGAGATTTTTGCATCTAATAAATCACAGCTTAATGTGTGGAGAGGGTTTCTTCCCTCCTGAAGCCTACTCTTTCTATACTAAAACTAAAAAGTCCCTGATTGATTTGGTTTTCTACACCCCAGACCTCCATTTCAACCTTGATGCAGCCTTGGCCCCTGTTGCTTTCTCTGATCATATGGCTCTAATCTTACAACTTACACCTATTGCAATCCCTACACCTATTGATGGACCTGGTAAAACCATGCACATGATCACCCAATCAAATATGACCGAAGCGATAGTGTCTGAGGCATACATCCTTTTCCAGAAAATAAACATCCTTTCCCTGCCTGCTGAGGAGGGCTGGTTTTCCTTTATTGGAATACTTCAGTCCATATTAAATCACCACACCAGGAAAATCAAAGGACCTAATGGCCTGCTAAATGACCTAACAGACATTAATATACAACTTCAAGCATCACAGCAAAATTTCACAAATACAGAAAAAATTATCTTTCTTAAAAATCTCTACAAAATCAAGCAAAAGTCCCTTGCAGAATATATATCCATCAGAAGAGCCAAATGTTTCTTAGCACAACAATACTGCTGGACGAGAGACTATCTCAGATGGGCACTGGGATACAATAAAAAACAAATCACTCCCTTATCCATTAATACTAATGGAACCAATCTTATTGGCTTTCCAATGATGCAGCACATCAGCAAACAATTCTGCCAATTAATGCAAAAAGATGGAGTTCCTCCTATAAACAGCTGGTTGGATGCTGGTGACCCCGGTGAACATGGCATCATGGAAATCCAAATCAAAAAGAAGATAACATCTCTCCCTGACAGCGTTCATCCTGGCCTTCATGGCATCCCAAATTTCCTTCTCAAACACCTCAGTCAATTCACTGTGCCAATTATTAAAAAAATGATTGATCACCTAGCCTCCGGCAACAGAAACATAACAGATCTTTACTCAGTGGCACCCATGTCTTTTATTAAAAAAGCAAAACCACTAAACGACATTAACAATATCCGGCCAATTTCCATGACCCCATTGCTTATCAAGATAATTGAGTCAGTCATTAAAGATCAAATACAAACTCAAATTCTTAGCCATATCTCGTCAAACCAATACGGAAAAAAGGGATCATCAACCTCGCATGCTATGTCCAATGTAACTGCACTGTTCAATTACATCAGAGGACATCGTAAATCAAAACCTATTGCTGTCCAGCTGGATGTTGCGGCAGCATTTGACTCAGTCCAGATAAACATCCTTCTGGATATTCTGTTGGTATGTGACATTCCAGCTGGGATTGTACAGATGGTCAGCAATCTGCTCAACAACAGAGAGATTTTTCTCTCTCTTGATGGCAAGATCACACCAGGCTTCAAGCCATACAAGTCAATCCCTCAAGGATCCCCACTCAGTGCCCTTTTCTTCACAGCATCCCTCTCTCAATAAAAACTTCAATGTATTTGCATATATAGATGACATCATGCTTGTGCTTCCCACCATTAAATACCTTCCTCATCTCATGAACATATTAAACAGAAATACAGCGAAACTTGGCCTACAAATATATTTTTAAAAATCTTCCCTCTTGGAAAAAATTTTTTTAAAAAAAAAATTCTCCCTCCTCTCCCCAAACCCCCAAAAAACCACATTCCAATCTACAAAACTCCAACTGCAATGGCAAGAGAGATTCAAGATGCAATGCTCCATTCAACTGAAGCCATCACCACTTCACTCTCTAGAGTATACCTTTCATTATATGGAAAGGTTGGCCTCCTCAACATGATCATAATGCCAAAAATCTCATATTATCTTCCATTCATTAAAATGTCTAAACAGTTTCAAAATAAAATTAACCGATTATGCACCAAACTTCTCTGGAGAGGAAGGACAGTTGCTATTAGCTTGCGAGGTATCCAATGACCACGCAGGTTCAATGGACTGTCATTTCACTCAATACAAGCAATCATTTTACAGAAAACCCACAACACTCTACATAATTGGATCCTCTCCTGCGGATAATCTAACATTATTAAAAAAATTACACCGACAGATCGTCCTCCACCCTCTTCCAGTTCATGGATAGCATCCCTAATACAACAAATACAACTTTATAACCCGATAATACCCTTTAACCTTAACCAAAAAATCACCTTATGGGAAGCATACAATATAATCAACTATAATCAACAACCCATTAAAACTGGCCTAAAAGTAACCAATCAAAGACTCATTACACACTTCAAAAGATGGAGTCTGGAACCCAAATTCCTTGACTTCATCAGTAAAATAAATCTTAATGCGCTACCCATGAATTCGTTTCTTTATCACCGAAGAGGTTTTACCAGCATTGACCCTATATGTGGTCTGTGTGCTCGTGAAGATGAAACCATAGACTATATTATACACCGGTGCCCAAGACTTAAAACTCTGAAAGATATAATTATAATCAATTCCAACATAAGACCTGATATGATTTCCTCACTTGAAAATGCCATTCATAATAGTTTTTTTTCAATAATTAGGCTTTCTACCTTTGTCCTTTATTCCATATGGATAGTGAGATGCAAAAGTCTCATGGAATTACCCCCCCCCACAAATCATACCATTGTTTTATCAAACGCTCAAAAAAATCAAGAAACGTGACCAGCTCCTTGCCTCCAGTAAAGTCTTTGCATGACACCTGGTTTTTAATTGCTCTTTCCTTTTCCTGATTATCAATTCCCACCTACCCAGCATTATAGAATAGTCATTATAAAAGAAAATATTCATGTCTATATTAAAAATGCTAATACCATTAAACAAGTTCTTAGAATCTCTTCACTATACCTAACCACGTAAGAGTATAACATGGTGCTCTCATAACATAATCTAGCCAGATGACATATAGAACATTATATAATCATATTATTGTACAATTTATTCATTTATTTATCCTTTATTAGTATGTAATCACTATTTATTGTTAATAAAATTTTTATTGAAATGAAGATATTTAATTAATGACTTTAAAATAATAATGATTTTATGGCCTCTGCTATTCTCCTAAATTCATGAAAACTAATTAGACAATGAAAACAGATTAAACGATATAATATTTTTTGCGGTCTAAGTCTTTTCTTCCCAATTTTAATAAAATTGTCAACTCGAATCTCCTCGATAAAGTACAATAGTAAAAATCTTTCGCAAAGAATTTTCTAATTGCTCTGCACTAAAAACAGACAGTTTAAAAATTATTTAAAATGTATATAGCTAAATCAGATATACACAATAAACTACTGGTGAACAAAAGAGGCGTTATCGAGGAGATCAAGTTGGCAAACAAAGGAAACTTACTCGTATGGAATTTAGAAACATAAATAAAATTGGAAAGAGATTTTAAATGAAAAAAATTAACTTTTAAACTTAACCGCAATGGAATACAAAATATTTACACATGTTAGTAATGAAGAATAGCGAAGGAAAAAAAAGGTTAAATATAGATAGATGATCACACATATATATATTTAAGACTAGTCTAATAAAAATGGTTACATTACAAATATCATTAAATAAAACAATTCATAATATAATTCAATTAAGAAAGGTATGAACAAAAGGGTAGAAAGTAAATAGTTCAATGGAGGAGAGATATGATTACCGTCCTGGTTCCTTGGTCATGTTTCCTATGGCGTTCGTGGCTTGATCCGACCATCGATAGGTATTTGCCCGGACAAGGAAAGTGGAAATAAGTAGCATGCTTTTATGAAAAGTCCTACAGACATGGCACAGAGTTCAGATGACTATTGAGTGGATACTAAGACATTTTGATGGTATTTAGGAACCTCGGCGATAGGCAAAGCTATTTATTTGCCTAGCCAAGCATAGTAGAATCCATCAAATTCATATGACTTTTAGCTTGAGCATGTTCAAACTTCTCCATGATTTTGAAGATGACAGTTGTCTAACTTTTTGGAATAAAATCTCCACAAGCAAAATCTGAAAGAGTTCTCCAAAGAGAAATCTGAATGCCAGCAAGAAAACTCTGAATAACCAAGTCTTTTGTTCTCACTTTTATTTATACCCTCTTTGTCAGCTACCTTCTATTGTTTGTATGATCTTAGATCTTGATAAGCCAACCCACACTCTTTTGTTTCAAGGTAACATTTTCTAAAAATAACTTTTACTTTTTTACTCTAAATTTCTTTCTTTAAACTTTGAATTTTATTAATTAAAAAAGAAAGAGAAGGCCATCTTTAATTTGACTTGAATGGGCTCACTAATTAAAACATACATTCCTTTAGAAAATGTTGGTGGGCTTATCTCAAAATGAAATCATACGCCATATTTTAACAAGATTTTAACAAAAAATATATTCTTATTTTTTTATAGTAAAATAAGCATTTTATTTCAGCAGAATTTTGCATTAACTCATATATATACGCTTGACGTATATATATGTTTGACTCATAGGTTTTACAAGCAATTTTTATTAACAGAAATTTAATCTTTGAATGGAATTTATTTAACAAGAAATATTTAAATGTAATACAAATTTAATAAGCATCATTAATTTTAGCTTTAATGCAAAACCCTGCTGATATTGGACTATAAACTTAATTCAGGCCTACAATACTAAGTTTATAGGAGGCTGTGAAGCATGGATTGGACTTCAGATCCATTACTTCAATACAATAACTGATATATACTTTTATCAAACAATAAATTTAAATAAAAAAAATAGCTATCAAGTAAATATAAAGACTATTTATAACAAAATCCAGAAGAGCTAAGATTATGATATATCAAAAGCATATCAAGCATGAATAAAAATTCAATTTTATAAACATATGTCTATTTTTTCTGTGTTAAATGTCCGAATATTTATATAGTTAACATTACAATTGTGATTATAGGCACATCAATTATTATTTTTAAATAATGCAATTTTATTTATATATAAACACAAATAAAAGATATGCATTAAATAAAAAAAATCTCTATTAGTGGCAACTTTTTATTTACAGTTTAATATTACTTTTGTTTACTGAATATTTTTTTTAAAATCACACATTATTGGATGCATAAAAGATTGTTTGTTTTTAGTAGTGAAAAACAAGGAAATCAGTTTATCTATCAGAATTACTTTTTTTTTCTCCTATGACTTAATATAGATTAAATTATTTTTGTATAATTTTAAGTTTGTAGCTGGATCTGATGGAATAATAATAAAACATTCTCTTGCCAAGACTACTATCTAAGTTTAAATCTTAACTATACAAAACTTTCTTTTCAGGTTTAATCAGGCTTAAAAATTTTTTCTTAGATATCTGGTTCATCACATGATCACCATTCTTTATGCTTACACAAGCTGTTTTATACAGAGGCAAAACTCTCCATATAGTAGCACCACTCACTGCAAGCCATAGTAATCAATGGATGCAGGAAGGTGTGTGCATAAAATCCCCATCTAGTGCCTACTCATCCAATATCACCAGTCTAGCTTGATTGATGTGTGGTGGTTTAATACCAATCATTCCCCATATGATTATGATGACTGTAGTTATTAAAAAACCAAGGATACCAAAAAGTATGGATACTGAACTGAATTCAGATCTATATAACTATATAAGCTAATGAGCCTAGCTTGAAAACATTTAGTTTGAAAACATTATTGTGTTTTCATTTTGGACTCAAAGCTTTATAGTTAGCTGAAAAATAAAAGGGGTCTGCTAGTTGCAGTAGATCCTAAGATCTAGGTACAGTGCTCTCTGATTCAAGGCTATTCACTGATGAAAGCCACAAGCTAGAATTTAGTCTGGGGATATTGGATGAGTATGCACTAGATAATGATTTTATGCACAAACTTTCCTTGCATACATTGATTACTCTGGCTTGCACTAAATGGCACTACTGTATGGAGAGTTTTGGCTCTGTTAATATCAGGTTTGTATCTAATTTAGATAATAAATAGTAAACCAATGATTATCAGTGGAGTTATTCTTAACTAAAGGGTAAAATAAGGAAAGAAAAATACACTCTACCCTTAGTAGTTAACAAATCTGTCTTCTACTTCACTATTTTTTTCTCATGGGCTATTTAAAAGATCTTTGTCTTGTAGTGGAATATCTTAAAGGATATTTTACTTCATGTTTGTTTGAAAGTTTGTGACAATGATATTTTAATATTACATATATGTTGGACTATTTTCAAGATCTAATATTAATAGGTGAATGTCTTTAGAAAAATTTAAACAGTATTTAAATCTTTCAAATACAGTCAGTTGTTAATAATAGTATATAGGTTAGTATATAATACAACATTTAAGATTGGTTTTATTGATGTGATGTGATGTACTGTGGCTTCTCCTTAAACGAAGTCCAGAATCTCTCAGCAATTATGCTCAGAGAAACCTGTTAGCCACTATTTTTTATTTCTCACTCTAAGTTTTCCCATATTCTGATCCATCCCATTTCCACAACATAATCTTTGTCAACTCTATGGACTTTATATTTAAATCTCCCTTATCTTTTTCCAAACCCAGCATAAAAACTAATAATCCACTTTCTGTATAATCACTTTTGTCATATTTATTCTTCCATAACTTCATTATATGTACCCTTTCTGTTTTCAAGCATTTACATTCAATTAACAAATGCCTAATATTTTCTATTCCTTCCTTACATAATTTACAGACTAAAGCATCCATATTTTTCCATTTACATGTGTATTCTCTTGTTGGTAAAGATCCGTTCGAGCCTTAAGCAATAAATGACTTTTCTTACTATTATCACATATTAACTTGCACCTAATATTTTCTTTGTTTTGGGTGCTTCTGGCCTGGTCAGTGATTGTACTAACATGGGAACCATATTGGATTTATAAATTTATTATAGTAGTGCTCTAACCAACTAATCGAACAGCTTTATTGCTTGAGAGTTCTTAAGAAATCTGAGCACTGGAAATTCCAGAACTAGAACTGATCTATAACCTTATGTTTTAAATCTGTCATTCTACTAAATGCTGCACACCATGCAATACATTATAAATTTGCTAGTGATTAACTTATAGCCCAATTTACAAAGAACTGTTTACAACAAATTTATTGAAACTTTTGTAAGACAAGTAAGGAGAACCACTTAATTTTTAAATAAACGGACTTATAAAACAATTATATAAATAATTGTTTTAATTATAAAAAAGTGAGCTACTTCACACTCTAATCTCCTGCATGTCTCTTTTTTCAGATGATATGATCAATTGCTGCATACATATCAGAGTTAAATGATCATAGTTTTGAGTTGACAACTTATTAATAAAAGTCATTCAGAAGCAAATGTCAGATTGTTTTAGTAGCCAGAGAGCAGTTTAGATATTTATTTTCATCTCTGCAAAGCTATATTTTAAGATTTTATAATTTTTAACTTCAGTCCTTTATATAATCTTTCAGTAATTTTAGTAACGATTTCCATCTACATTTGGTTTTTACCAGATTTTATTTATCCAACATTAGTGAATGCAATTGAGTTCATAAAAAGTGACAGAAATGGAATAGATCCAATGAGCTAACCTCCAGGGTTGGACACTCTATCCCCTATGCCAAACCATGAGAAACAAATGAATGTAATTCTTACACTTGAGAATGTCGATTCTGATTCATTTTGAATATAATTATGCATCAACAATATGCCCTTTTAACAAATTTCATGCAAGTGCAATATTTTTTTCAAAACTTATTTGTCAATTACATATCATTCTTCTTCTAAAGATTTATCTCTAAATAAAAAATACTATCTTAAAGTTGTTGTTTTTTTACTATCTTAAAGTATCTATAACTATTTTTGGCTACTGATCTCAAAATATATTACAAATATTATAATCATAGTCTAATTTTTGAGTGAATCATTTATATATATATATTATAATGGTATGGAGAATTGAGATAAATCTGGAGTGATGGCACTCACCATCATCAATCCCAACTCAATGACAAAATATAAAATTGAAATGAACATGTTATAATAAATATGAGCATGAGAGATCAACAAAAACTCTATAAATTGACCAGCATTGCACAAAAGTAATAATCATTCATCATCATGAATAATCAAAAATAAAAATAAATCAACAGTTAATCTGGTGACTGACTTTGAAATGGGTCTACATAGACCAGGCTAATTATTTAGCCCTTGCCAAACTTAGGGTAGCAGTATAACATAATTTGGATGCACATACTTAAAAGTGTTAATCCATCAGAATATATAACAGTAATGCTGGAATACTAAAACATGCTGATCATCATCAGTGCTCTAGACATTTAGTACCATTAATGTACTGGTCAACTATAAACTTAATTTCTAATTAATATTAAAATGAAATGTAATGTAGTGCATGGATTTTAAAGGATATCTACTTGCACCAATCTAGGATTATCTAGATGTCCAAAAATACTAAACATATCCCTTTTATATAACAGATTGTTATATATGAATCCAACTCAGTGAGCAAAAGCTCTATGACTGTTACTGTGAGCAAGAGATATAATCCTAAAATATAATGTTTTAAATCCAATCTAGGATTAAATGAATTCATTGGAATAATTTAAACAATAAAATGTAAATTTATTAATTAGAAACAATAAAATAAAATTAATGTCTGCTGAACATGCTATAATATAAATTTGGTATTCTGATTTTGATTAATACAAAAAGAAATAAACTATCACATTGTGATTTTGTCAATAACTTTGCATAAGATGTGCTTCTATAAAAAAAATGAACATATTCAATTTGTCATAGACTTATAAAAAACAATTCATTTTAATAATTCACACTATGATTAATTTTAACATATATGTGTCTACATGACACACATCAGTATAAGCATAGACATGCTGTTTAATAATATAGAAATAACATATTAGAATTGTCATAAATCAATAAAAAAATTCATTTTTATAACACATAAATAATAATCAGTTTAACATATATTTAGGTATCCATTCAGATGTATGCACACATAGGCATACTATATATTCACAAGACATAATTAATTCAATGTCAAAAATATTCATAAAATTCACACACGTGAATATATATGAGGGGTGTCCAACAAGTCGATCGTGATCCATCAGTCGATTGCAAAGTCATTTTTGGTTGATCATGAGGCCAATCTGGCAAGAGCTATTGGATAATGGGTGAAACAAATTAAGTCAAGATTTTCAAGTTTCTTTGTTATTTTTGTTTTTATTCTAATGTTTTGTTCAATTTTAGATAGGTGAAGTCCACTAAGTTGTATCATTATTGAACATAATATTTTAAATCTTGATTTAATGTAACTAATTTGAATTAATAAATATTGTTAATTATTACTCATGTTGCTTTAATTTCCCAGGACATGAGTTTTGTGGCCCGTTAAATAATTATTTTTTATTAGATAGATATATAAAAATAGTATGTATTTCACACCTTCCTCTAATTAGACTACATCTATGACAACAAGTTGATCACAGCACATTTTTGAAATAAAAAGTAGATTTTATGAACACAAAAGAGCCACCCCTGGTATATATTATCTACCTTACTAATCTAAGTTTTTATTCCATTTTAAGGAAAAGTTCTTTTTTTTTTCAAAAAATATACTGACTTTTCTACAGTCCTATAAAAGTTTTTTTTTCAGGTTACTCTTAATTAATGGTAAGCATCTTTAAAAATATTCTAACAAGTTCTTTTGTTCACTATAGAAAGATTTTTGAAGTTTTTTTTAAAAAAAAATAAATACTGAAAACAGTTTTTTTTCCCATTATTTTAATTTTAGTTGACAAAAGTTATTTACTTTTAAAATTTTGTAATTTAAAAATTTTAACTGTTATTTTCAATAAATTATTTAAAATATTCTCAATATATAGCACACCCTGTTCACCAGCTGAACTTTATATATATACCCAACACAGTATCTTTAGCTTTCCTTTTCTGCATAGAGATAAAACTTTATACATATAAACTAATTTTTCAGCAAGCTAATGTATTCTCTTGGTAAGCTAGTCTCTTCTAAAACATCAGACTGGCTTATTGACATCTTCAGGAAATGTATAAAATGGGTAACTGGTGACATTCAATCAGTTCTATTTATCCTGGAATTTAATAGATTTTAGGAATATTGGCTAGTACACAATATATAATAGCTAATGAACCACACAAAAGTCAGTTCAGAACTCCATGTGAATCAAAACTCCTCCATTGTTGCACTATCAGTGATAGCTGACTTGTTCTCTGTGGTTTCATTTATAACTTCATCATAATAGCACTAATAATTCTGTCATAATCTGCCATCTAATCTTGCTTCTAACCTTTTTATAGTTAGGATAGAAAATAAAAAAACACTAATTAAAAGTAAGTTTTCTTTAACTTGATTAAAAAAAGTTAATGACTCTTTTCAATTCATCTTAATCCTTTCAAAAATAACTTAGTTGGATTTTTATCAAAATACATTATGCAAGCTTTAATTTAAAAAATATGTTTTATTTTAATCAAAATAGATAATGGAATTTTATAATTACCAGTATATCTATTGTAACATAAAAACATGTTTGTTTTAATTTCAAAATCAGAATTAATAAAATATTAATTAGGCCTTTTTAAATGTTTAATTTATTTAAAAAAAATTTATTTCAAAATGATTTAATCCTTAACTGTTATTCTAGTGTAATATAAAAAATATCTACAAACATTTTTTGTTTATGTTTATTTCTACTTTATACACACATCCACACACTACTATATTTTCATATGCCATGAGACACATAACTGTCTCATATCCCTTGTCATGGGGAAAAGAAAAAAAGAAATGAATCAACCATCTAACAATATTTTACTAAATATACATGTATAATCAAAACAAAGTTCATACCTCAAACTATGCACTCATCAATTTTTTCTGAGATCTGCAAACATCTGATAGCTAACAAAATAAATAGTGACCTAAAATTTTAAGATAAAGTATTCAACTGGACTATAAGTACACAATGCACCATGAATACCAAGAGCCTCAATCTAGACACTATATGCTATCACAATGCTTGATATAAAATAAAAATGCAAAAATCTTTGCAAAGCCCTGCTCTGTAAGTCTTAGGGACGGAAAAGTACAAAACTATGACTTGTTCCTTTTTTGGAGACTTATAGGCTGAAATCATGGCAGGACCACATCAAATGCACTCTGATAAACAATAGAAAATCAGAAAGTGGGTGGAGCAATGTTGAGATAGAACATTCCTTAGAGTTGCATGAAAACATTGTATCCTCAAGCAATTGACAAACTCCTTTACCCATCATCAAAACTGAACATATAGCTAAACAAACTTCAACTACCAAAAAAACCCAATCCATTTTCCAAAATCATAGAATTTCTACTCAAATCTAAATATGAACTCTTTAAATATGTGTTGTCCACTATTTTGTAACTTATAATCATCAATACTCTTGTCATATTTTCACAGTAATTTTTTAATGATATATACATTTTTTATTTCTCAGATGTAGTTATATTTGAGATCACATTGAATGATAATTTTGTAGTAGTGACCACCAGTACTTGATCATCATTGGTCTTATAGTTGGATCACCATTTGTTACAGCATAAACAATTGGCATGAACCTGGGGTGATGTAACTCTTCATCATCAACTTCAAGTCAATGACAAAACATAAAATTAAATATAAAATGAATGAGCATGTTATAATAAATATGAGGAACATGAGAGATTATCAAAAACTCTATAAATTCACTGGCATTACACCAAAGTAATAATCATTCATCATTATGAATGATCAACAATAAAAATAAATCAACAGTCAATCCTGTGACTGCATTTGAAATGGATCTACTATAGACCAAGTTAATTATTTAGCTTTGCCAAACTATAATAATTTGGATGCACATACTTAAAGCCATCTGAATATATAACAATAAAAACAACAATGCTGAGATACTAAAACATGCTGATCATCATCAATAACATGGTTATTTAGTATGATTAGTGTACTGGCCAACTATAAACTCAATTTTTAATTAATACTAAAATAAAATTTATACATGGACTTTAATGGATTTCCATTTGCACCAATCCGGGATCATCTGGATGTCCAAAAGCACTAAATATAACCTCTTTTATATAACAGATTGTTATGCATGAATCCAACTTAGTGAGCACAAGTTCTATAACTTTTACTGTGGGCTAGAGAGATAATCCAAAAATATAATTTTAAATCTAGTCTAAGTTTAAATGAATTTACTGGAATAATTAAACAATGAAATATAAATTTATTAAGTAGAAATAATAACATGAAATTAAGGTCTCCTGAACATGTGTGCTATAAATACAAGTTCAGCATTCTGATATTCATTAATACAAAAAGAAATAAACTATAACATTGTGAGTTACAAATATTTCAATAAATTTACATAAAACACCTATATATCTACATACAGATGTGCTTATAAAAATGAAATAATTCATAATGTATGATTAATTTTAACATGTGTGTTTACATGACAATCATCTGTATAAGCACAAAACCATGTGTTTAATAATATATAATTAACATATGAGAATTGCCATAAACCAATAAAAAAATTATTTTTATAACACATAAATAAAGATCAATTTGTGTACACACAGGCATTTATATCCAAATTATATTTCATTGCTTAATAAATAAACTTATTAAACCATATTATATTTTCGCAAGATATAATTAATTCAATGTCAAAAATATACCTAAAATTCACATGCCTGTGTGTATATATTATTTCCATACTAATCTAAGTTTTTAGTACATTTTAAGGAAATGTTTTTTTTTCTTCAAAAAATATATTGATTCTTCTACAGTTCTTCAGAAAAGATTTTTTCTTTTTTCAAGTTACTCTTAATTAATTATAAATGTCTTTGAAAGTATTCTGGAAAGTTCTTTTTTTCATTACAAGAAAGATTTTTGGAGTTTTCCTTTTTTTTTAAGTGTCATAGCATTGGCCGGGATGCGAACCCGCAACCTGGGCAACTGCCTGCAAGTGCAAAGCAGTTGCGCTGACTGCTCGACCACCAATGCAAATATAACTGGAAACAGGCATTTATTATTTTCTTTTATTTTAATTTTAGTTGACAAAAGTTATTAGTTTTAAAAATTTGTAATTTAAAGATTTTAACTGTCATTTTTAAGAAATTATTTAAAATAATATCACTCTCAATATATATAGCACATTCTACTCACCAGCTGTACTTTATATATATATCTGACACAGTATTTTTACTGTTGCCTTTCTGCATACAGATAAAACTATATATATAAAATACTTTTTGCAGCAAGCCAATATATTCTCTTGGTCAGCTGGTCTCTTCTAAAATAGTAGACTGGCTTACTGACATCTTTTGGGAACAGTTTAAAATGGGTAATTGTTGACATTCAATCAGTTTATTTATTCTAGAATTTGATAAACTTCAGACATACTGGCTAGTACAATAATATATAATGACCAATGAACCACAGAAAAGCCAGCTCTGACCTCCATAACTTCTCCATTGTTGCACTATCAGTGACAGCTGACTTGTTCTCTGCATCTTCAGTTATAACTTTATCATAATAGTGCTCATAATCCTGACATTAAATTAGCAACTGTTAATGACTTCAGTTTTATGCAAATTGTAGAAAATTTTCAATCCTTGGAAAAAAACTTTGTGCTTTTTTTGCATATATTTAAGTTGCATTATGATACACACACATTTTAATGCATGCTTGCATAATGCACATAGTACAATTTACACAAACAGGACAGTCAAAATTACTAGTTTAATACAAATAAAAGTATTGATAAAGTGTCTAAAAAGGTATGATACATATAATGTAGACTGAAGAAGTTTTTAATTACTATATATACTAGATCATGTTGTTTATTAACAACTTATAATGTAATTTTTACCTGGAGGAACCAGTCAAATTTGTTCCCATAGGAAACCATTATAAATACTTTCTCTTTATGTGATATTCTTGCTTAACAATGAGTTTTGGGAGACCAATTGCCTTCGCTAAGCAAGGTAAAGGTATATTTGTCACTGAATAGATATCAATTGGTTTAGATATTTAGAGTAACATGGCTGGTTTAATCAAATATTGAAAGCAGGTTTATAATTTTGGGTTTTTTTTTTCAAAAGGCTGTTCTCAAGTCAAATATTTAAGGAGATGAACATTAAATTAGCATACCTCAATACATAAATTATTAATGGAGTACAATTACAATACAACCATTTAAAAATATAAATATGACATACTTACTCATATTCTAACCATAAGTTTTTTCTACAGATTTTTCAACTCTAATGTGTCTGGGCAATATATCTGTGAGTGTGTGAATTCAAAAGCTGTAAAGATTTTTGAAATATCTAATTGAGAAAAGTAAGCAAAATCTCTTTGGTTAATTAGTAATAAAATTTGTGCTTTTTTTTTTACCTTGGTACTCAAACAGCATTCCTCTTTCTCATATAGTATGCATGCAATGGATTTTAATTTTCTGTACTAAATTTGTTAATTTTATTCATTTTTTTATAGTACTTATATTTATTTATATTGATTGCTTATTTATTGCGGATTTTTCTTTATATGTTAATAAGCACATATTTTTGATTGGTGACATCTTCTGTCGAGTTCAAAAATACCAGCAATTTACAGTTCAGCTATAATTTCCCTCTTTCCTAACAATTTGTACAACTCAAAATCTTACATTATTCTTATTACATTATATTAAAATGATTCATTGTTTAAGTCAGTTGTTGCTATTATCAGTACTTGATGATGTAAGAATAGAATTTCTCTGAATGATCTATCATTTGTTTGATTTTTTAATATTCCTCAAAGTCATATTTATTGTTATGCTGATGGCATTCATCTATTTTACTACAGACCAGCCTCCCCCCCCCCCATTAACTTTTTCTTATGTAAGAAAACATTATGGGAATACTAATATTCACACAGGATATTGGTGGCTATGGTTATTAAAGAACCAAAGACACCAGAATGTATGGGAACTGAACTGGGTTCAGACCAATATAACTATATAAGCTGATGGACTTGAATTGGAAACATTAAGGTGTTTTCAGTTTAAGACTCATAGTTTTGTAGTTAAATGGAGAGAAAAGGTGGTTGCTGGAGGGTTGCATGAGATCCTAAGATCTAGATGCAGTGCTCTCAGAGCCAAGGCTCCTCGCTGATGAAGGCCACAAGCCAGAAACTAGTCTGGGGATATTGGATGAGTATGCACTAGATGAGGATTTTATGCACAAGCCTTCTGGCATCCATTGATTACTCTAGCTTGCTGTGTGTGGCATACATATAGTGAGTTTTGCCTGTTTTAATACTAATATTGTTACAAGTTTGTCCTGTTTTTATCTCTGTTTTTCTTTTCTCTTGTCTCAAAATTATTAAAGATTTAGTAATGCGGTTAAAAATTTAAAGCTAGATTTATTTTTTCATGGAAAAACTTTGGTGTATTATATCCATTTGCTTATTTAATTATAAATTATGTTGACAAAATTTGTTTTAAATCACAGGGTCATTTCTAAATTACTGCATTCCATTTAATACCATACTAAAATGCTTTGATATTTCTAGCCATACACACAGATTTCAAGTTTGGATGATTATTTTAGCCTTTGATCACTTTATCTTTGAAAAATAAAAACTATGACTTTTTTTTTTAGTTATTATTTCTGGAAGTAAACAATACGAAACCTTCCAGTATTGTGTTCATACACGTTATTTAGTAATGAAAAGTTCCAAATTGGCTTTTGTACTCATAATTAATACCCCAATTATTATATAATGTAAATATTCTTTTTAAGTAAAAAAAAAATCTTAACCATTACTCCATTAAGTGATAGTGAAGTCGAAGTCATTATTCACCAGGCTACTCAGTTATTGGCGCTAGAAGTTTTGATAACCTCAATTCTCAATTTTACTATCTAGCTAAAAAATATCTAGATATCCACCAATTTCTGAACTTTCTTGCAAATTTTTATCTATCTTAAAAAAAACATTTCAAATTATAATCGAATTCGAATCTCAAGTCTAGGCATGGCAGATCGATGAATTAATGGCTACACCATAAAACGCTTCTTTTTATATATGAACACACATACAAAGTTCGCTTGTTTAGCATGTATATTTTCTTTTTAATGACTTTTGCTTGAAAACAGCGTATTATGAGAATATATACTATAAGAATATTGAATAAATACATCTTAGCATATGTTTTTACATAAATTTGCTGTATATATATATATTTACGTACGTTCTCAGTTCTAAGGCATGTTGCTGTAGTAAAATAATAGGATAATATGATCAAATAAAAAATATCTACATGTATGTATTTGCGGTAGATGTATATATACGTGTACACACTATGCGTGTATGTATATAAATAAAAATGCAAACTTGTAAATATAATTGTATTGTTATATATATACTGTTATAAAAATTGTTTAAACACTCGGGTGTTTTACTTTAGATGTATGCGATTTCTGAATAAATGAAATACAAGTATTAATATTGTAACAACAAAATTAAATAACATTGACTGGAGACGTACATTTTTATCATCATAACCTTCTGGCTTGGGTATTGTCAATAGCATGATTATATGCTGATGTGTAATGAATAAACCATGTCTCATCTATTGTTTCACTGATCAACTCCCTGATGAAGCCGAACGGACGCTCTCTTAATGGGACAATATGACAAGCAACGATCAATAATAGTTCAGATTTGCATACTAATACGCTTATATTGCTTTTATCTGTTGTATGGTCTTCATGATAGCTTTCCTATTGCTTCTAAGAGAGTGAGAGAGCCGACTGGTACCTGACCACGGTCAGATCGGAGGGGGCTCACTCCAAGAAATGATAACGTTTGTCTTTTAGAGGTTTTGATTCAATTGAATGATTAGCCTCAAAGAGAAAATTGCTAGGAAACAACTGAGCAGCGGTTGAAGAATATGAAATATGAAAAAGAAAGCAACTAATGACATTAATTAAGATATACAAGTCTATGCAGTTGCTTGATGTTGTTTCTGCGGAGAGATAATTGTCTGGAAAAGTTGGACGTGATCTGATGGTACTTGACGTTTAAGCCGGCCTCGGAAATAAAAATCTGACATTCAAATATTGTTTAAAAAATGTTTATTACTTGGCTAGTCAATGTTTTTTTTTTTTGATCTTAAATTTGATTTAGCGCATTTTATTAAATTTTTAAGACTGAATGTCAAAATACATTTATACGCATATAAACTCTATATATATGCGTGTGTGTTAATATCTTTGCTTGAAGGCAGGTTTTATTGATAAAAATAATATCAAGGCATAAAGTGATTAAAATATAAAAACCATCAAAAGTAAAAATATTATACATAAGAAACTTTATTCTAAGTTATTTATTTAAAAAACGTTCAAACTCAGCAATACATAAAATAAAGGAATGGCCAATTCCTGGAAAAATATGACGATTTCTTCTAATCAGACAAAATATTGCATCATATGGATCAGTACATTGATATTTACTTATATAATCAAGAATAATTTGAAATCTTTAAATTAGTTAAATATCGCTAGATATTTATTTCCTAATTAATAATCAGATTTTAAAGTTCTTTTTGAAATTTTAAACCTAAGTCATGCTAAGAAAAAGCAGATGCCTAACCATTACCCTATAAAGTTATTTTAGCATGTACATAACACCTCATGCATATATAAGTATGCACTAGCAAATGGCAACACTTAGCATTTGTATTTGCATAAACCCTTAGAAGCCCAAAAGTAAGACTTTGAAGGCAGAATATGATGAGCAAGATATTTATAAGAAGCCATGTAATTTTGATGCAAATGGTATGAGCAAAAATATATTTATATATATTCTCTCTTTTCTTCATAGCGTAAGCTTGTGTTTTAAGACGCTTATTTCTAAGGTTACAGCCTTAGTAAATTATTACTTATTATGTATAAACAAATTACAAAAAATTCATAATTAATAAAACTAGTCAAAATTAAAATGTCACCATAATTAACGATATCACCGCGAAGGCAGATTCTCTCATGCAAATCTCATAAACATAAAACAAATTCTAACTAATATTCCAATTATCTTTAATATTAAAAGAATTTTTAAATAATAACAATTTCAGAATCATAATTTTTCAATAATAGAGACTCCTTAATTCTTTTCTTTATTTCATAAAAAACAATCTTGGCTGCTCAAACACAATTTTATGGTCTGCATTTTTTTCATGGATATATAATGCAGAACTAAGTTATTCGTTTTTTACTCTACTTTTATACGCTTTCACTCTTTCATTTAAGCTCAAATTCTTTCGATCAATGTATAAATTCTTGTTATATTAATATTCACATAAATGTTCTGGACATTCTTATCGAAAAGATAGTCTAAATAATTTAAATTTAGCTTTTATTAATGCTTAGCATGCTTTAGATAAATAACAAATAATCATAACACTCTCATTTTTTTATTGTTCCAAGTTTATATAGACTTGATGAATATTTTAATATATCTAAACTTGTTTATTTAACACCCATAAATATTTAAATTTCTCCAAAGAGCAATTTTTTTGAAAGGGTGATGTTTGTGGTTTTTTTTATTTATTGAACAATGGTTTTTTGCTATTGGCCAAGCCTCTAATTCCAGTTTAGACAAATCGAATTTATGGCCATACTTTTGTTCTTTGACTATAAAAATTGAGGAATATTCACTATTATGTGTTCTATTGTATAAGTATTTATGCTAAGCTAGTCACATTGAGAGATTAGCACTTCATTTTCCATAATATGCAAACATACATTAATAGTGTGGTTGCATTTAATTTTGTAGATGATTTGATGAGCTGACTCTGTGGGCAGTTTGTCTTTTGAATTGTGAAGCAGTTTGTTTAGTAAAGGAGAAGTATGAAAAATTATAGTTGTCAGAGCATATTCTTTTGATTACTGAGAGCCTTTTGGGATATATAGAATGCTTATCCATTTTTAGTCTCCATTGGTTGAGATTGTGTTGTTGTTTTCTAGTTTATTATAAAATCTATTGATCATATTAAAATTTTTATTAATATTATATCCTAAGTTTTGTAAGTCTTTAATATATGCATCTATATTATTTTCCTATCCATCTCAAATTTACCCAATTTGAAATTCTTTGTATAAAAAATCTTTAAGTCCAGCATATTTATGTGACATAGATGTTAGCGACTTGGGATAGATTGCTTTGTAATGTTTACAATCCCCTTCTGTAGTTTAAGAAATTAAGTTACTTTTGAATGTACAACTCCAAAAATTTAATTCCTTGTTTTCTGTCTTCCTTTTCTATAGTCCAAGTTAGAGATGACACGTGTTCTAATTCTTGAAGAATTTTTGTAATCTATGTATCTGTCACATAGATCAATGTGCCATCAACAAATCTAACATACATTGTATTAGAGTTCAGGGGCAAAAACTTTGAAATGATTGTATTTTCAATTTTTGTGAGGTATCAGCAGCATATAATGTAGCTATAAGGAAGCCCCATTGGCTGTTCATGTTTTATTCTGTAGTGTTTTCCATTTGCTACTGCTGTGATGTCTTCATTGATCTATTTCAAAACATCCATGATGAATTCTTTTTTGTAAAATATTACTTATAATATAAAAAAGTAGAGTTTTTTGACATCTAGTGAGGCAATTTTGTTACTAAAGTTCCCTTTCATATCTTTAAATTGACCTATGAACTCTTACTAAGATTTTAATGGGTGCTTTTTGAATCCTATATTGAGCAGGTAATAATAATTTTGGCTGCTTTAAAAAAATAAGATCCTCTGAAGTCTATTGTTAGGTTAATTGACTTTGTACAATTTGATATTGGCAATTATTCTTGGTACAATCATGGCTGATTGATACATCTTAAAATAGTCAGCCTTTGTAAATGTTTTTCCACAATATTTTCTCAATATTGATGTAATAAATTTATCTTTTTTATATTTTAGGTTACATGAAGCTATTTGTGAATTTAAGATTGTTAATTTGCAGATATATAATCCACAAGTCAAGTACCTTTGTCTTCTTTAATGCATATTAAATCTTTATCATTTATATATGTTTTAATATTATTTATATTTTTAGACCAATGTTTTTTGCATGATTCCAGTAGCCAACTCAAAGCTTTTGCAGTTTTTCTATTATTTTATCTTTTAATGCATCATTCTCAAATTTAGTTTCTACATTAGCAATAACTTCCATTTAAGGATTTTCACTGCATACCACTCACAAATTTGGGCCATTACTTACAGTTTTTCCTATTGTTTCTGGAACTTGATGGTTGGAAAGTTTGATCGAATTATATTTATTCTCAACTAATTCTAATTTCCAGTGTCATTTATTGGCAAAGAACTGCAATATTCTGTCATACTTATACTTTAGTTTTAATGCAATCTGTTTACATTATAAATTAATTTCTTCTAGTACTGCATAATCTGAGATATCAATTTTTATCTGTATGTGTCAACTTTAATTGAGTTATGATAGACTTATATTATTGATCTCAATAAAACTTCTGTCAATTTTTTACAATATTTTCTTATGTTAAAAAAATTGCTTTATTAATGTATATATGACAGCAATATGTTAAGAAGGGAGAAACAATTTGTCAACACTATCAACCAAATGAAATTCATGGTGGATTATATAACAACAAGAATGAAACCATGTCCGATCACAGTTCAAATTGATATTGCGGTGACATTCAATAATTTGAGGCAATCAATTCTGATCAAAATTATGAAACAATACAAGGTGCAAGGGATCTATTTGAGAATGATCAACAATCTTCTAATAGGAACATCTATATTACCATGAATGGCAAGATAGCGCCTGGATTCGAACCAACTCTATCCATCTCACAAGGATCTCCACTCAGTGCATTATTTTTTTTGGTTATACATAAATCCACTACTGTTGGAGATTGAAATGGAATTATCAGGAGTATATATATTTTTGCCATCGAAAGGGAGGTAAAGCACATTAGCTTCATGGATGCTATCCTGATTTGCCTACTGTTGCACATATTTATAAAGAAACTGGAGCTAATCTTAGATCAATATTCAGTGAAACACAAGTTGGAAATTAATAGACAAAAATCTGCAACGTGGAAAATACTAACAGGGGAGAAAATCAAATCAAACTTCATAGCCAATCCCCAAAAGTTCTTAGGTTTCAATTTTCACAAATCACCATTAGTAATGATGAGAGAAATTGAGAAATCATTGTTGACATCAATCAAACAAACCACATCCTCCCTTTCAAAAGTTTACCTATCACTGAAGGAAAAAGTCAGACTGCTTAACACATTACTATTCCTGAAAATCAGCTATTTTATGAATAGGTTTAACCCCTCCCAAAATTCATTAAAAAAATAAATTCAGGATGTATGAGACAATTTTGGGGTTGTAAAACTGTAGCTATAGATTTATGGAGGTTACAAAAACCCAAAAAATTTAAGGGCCTCGCACTCCATTCTTACACTCATCTTTTAAAGAAATTACAACAATTTATGCAGACTACAAGAAAGCCATATAAAACTAATGGAACAAGACACAATAACACTGACTGATAGGCCTTCACCAACACAACAGAACTGGACAAAAACTCTATGGGATAATGTGGGGAAATTTATTAACATCAAAAATCATACTATTACCAGAAAAATGCATGGGGAAAATCAAATCGACAATACCCTATTAGGGATAAAAAATCAAAAAATCATGTCAGGTTCCAGACTTTGGTACCTGGAGCCAAAATTCCTGGATTTCATGATTAAATTCAATTTAGAAAATTCTTCCAAGTCAATAAAAGAAACCACAAAGAAATTGAACCAACTTGTCAAATGTGTGGGAAGGAAGAAGAATCAATTAACCACATCATCATGAGATGCACCAGATTAAATATTCACAGACTATTAATTACAAACTGGACAAAGAACCTAAATGCAAATATCTTATCCATAAGAAGTTGTATGGAACATGGTGTCTTTGCACAAATTAGACTTTCCATTTTTTTCAATTACATGCTTTGGAGTCTCAGGTGCAAGATAATAATGGAGCAGGCAGAAAATCCTAAAGGCTACATATTTATGAAAACAATAAACAAAATCGAGAAAAGAGATCATTTAATCACCCCAAAATATATTGTGGAATCTACATGGTCATTACTGGATCTGCATTCTACAAATCAATCTGGGTATTTATAATGTAACTTATCAACAAATATAATTTATAGAATAAATTTCTTTAATAAAAAAAATATTTGCAAATTTGAGACGAACGCTAAGTTACTGCCAATCTTAAATGTCCAGCCAAACTGGTTCATTCCCTTTACACAGGCACCACCTGGCAGTTAAGCATCAGGAAATAAACTAATACGTATATCTTTGAAACAATATTTCACAATATTATAATGTAACTATTACACAGCCCCATTTTTAATGCTTGGCTAAATCACAGATAACATAAGTTACTCTCAGTAAATGACAGAAGGCCATGAAATCTTACATAAACAACGTAACAAATCATGTAATAATAATTTATTTACAAATGTACTTATTAATTGATGTAAAATTTATTTTCTTTATTAAAAATAATAAATCATATAACAGTAATTTATTTAAACCACTAAACATCACATGATCACCATCTCTTATACTAGCACATAATTGTTATTAAACAAGGCACTACTGTATGGAGAGTTTTGCCTTGTTTAGTAATTTATTTACAAAGTATAATCATTAATTGAAATGCAATTTATTTTTATAACAAAGTTCTTTAATTTTTATACAACGTATAGCATCAATATATTCCTAGATAATAACATATTTGCTGTACTTTTAACTCTAACTTCAATAAACTTCAATATAATTTTATGCATGTATGAATTCATAAATAATATTTCTTTGACTTGCATGTATGTTCTATATGGGATAAACATCAACACTATTCTTGGCAGAATAATAATAAGAAGTAGTCTTTTTAGATCCTAATCCTAAACATAATCACTTATATAATAATCACTATAAAGGTATGACCTTTTGGTCATAAACTTAATTTAATACAACTGCAATTTATACAGGGATGATTCGTTCTGAGATTGATCCCTAACTTATTAAACTGATAGGAATGTATTCTCCCATACAGATGCTAACATATGTAAGCTATCACACATCAAACAAATGGCAGTGATTATATAAATACATCTATATACAATCCAATTTTCAGTAATCAAATATAAGTTTAACTATGAATAAATACGATTAATGGAAATAATTACATCATTAACTATGGTTATTTGTGATTTAGGCAATACACATAATTATCATTATTTTTTTCCTTTTCTTTTTTAACACTTATATAAAATCATACTTAGTTAATGATAATAAATAATTATTTTTTTTTTAAAAAAAATAAATTTTTAAAAAAAGGAGTTTTTAAATCTTTTAAATCCCAGAAAGCTTGTGCATAAAATCCCTATCTAGTACCTACTCATCCATGAGCAAGCATAAGAAATGGTGATCATGTGATGTTTAGATCTAAGTAATTGTTAGTAGTGATCTTCCTTTCTATTCACAAAGCATAAGTGGATGTCCTGTGGTATTTAAATGAAATAATATCTCAGTTGGGTCAAGAGAAAAACAAAACTGATTTTATAAAAAAAAAATTACTTCCATTTTTGTACGCTTATTTCAGTTTGTTTGTTTTTTTTTAAAAAAAAAAAAAGACAAATTTGCATATCATTTTGCTTAGAATATATTTTTTTATTAAAATGATTGTTCATTTCAAAATATATATATCAAGAAATAGATCGTTTAAATGATAAATTAATTTTTATTGAAATGAATAATGGATTGTTTACTTCAAAATATATATATATATATCAAGAAATAGATCGTTTATAGTAAATGAGGCACATTCCCTCCAGATATCTGACAATATGATAATGAGAAAGTGGCAGCCACTTTCAAACTGGTTCTCTTTATATATATGGAATATTATACTAAACATATAAAAAGAACTAATTTAAAAATGGGTTCCACGTTCTTATCATATATTAAAGAATGATTAAAGGGAGTGTGCCTTATTTAATTGTTGATTGTCATTTATATTGTTTAAGTGTTGAATGCTTTTATATATTTACATTTATAAACCTATCTAGAATTGAACAGTATTAGATTTATTATCTAAGTAATATGTAGTTTCAATGGAATTTGAAAGTTATAATTGATTATTTTTTAGACTGTTTTCAGAATTGATTATATTTACCTGTTTAATGAGGTTTATTTAAACATCTTTGACTAAATAATCACACTCTATTAAAGTTCCAATCTCTAGTGCCTATATAAATATATTGCACCAGAAATAAGGTGGATATCCATCTTTATTGTAAAAAGGGGATTGTCTTAACTACACATTGAAATTGTTGATTGATTTTGATATTGGTATTGTTTATATGTTGACTGCTTTCATGTATTTAATGTTATATATATATATATATATATGTGTGTGTGTTACATATTGACATTTTGAGTATTGTAATGTTTATTTCTGAGTTTTTTTGTTTATTTATATATATGTAAATAATTGATCATATAGTGATATATACACATATGAAATATTGTGGAAGAAAACTATTCTTTATGGATGTGCTATAAAATAGACATGCAAGATGGCTCAGTTGGTTAGAGCATTACCTTAAAATTCAATACTCAAGATTCTAAGAGTCCAGATTCGATTCCCATGCTAGTTCTGTCACTCATCAGGCCAGCAACACTCGAAGAAGAAGAGAGAATAATACCTCTCAAAACATTGTGCATATACTAACCTGGGTGCTATTACTAACAGTTGAATGTATTTGGAATATTTAATTAAGTTAAATTTTTCTAAAGACATTCAATATTCATATTAGATGATGGAAATAGTCCAATATATAAATGCCACTGAAACATCATCATCACAAACCTTCAGGAAAGCCCTCAGACATGCACTCTACTATCAATAAATGTTTTAAAAGCATGCACTTTTAAAACATTTATTGATGGACAATGTGTGTCTATTTTATAGGACATGTTTTTTTGAAGAATAGTTTCCTTTACAATATATATATATATATATATATATAGTATTAAATATAAGATATAGTTTCCTTTACAATATATATATATATATATATATATAGTATTAAATTAAGCAACAAAATATATAACTAAACAAATTAAATTAAGCAACAAAATATATAATTAAACAAATTAGAAAGATTATATTATTTTTGAGATTGAATCTATTTTGATAGTTTGAAACATATTCAAGGCCAAAGTATCCTACATGATTTGATGCAGAGATAGAGAAGTGGGTTTGAGAACTAAAGACTCATGAATTATGGTTCAATCTACTATTTCCTCATGCTACTTATCTCCAGATAGTACACCATTTTAATACTTTAGAGCTAACATAAGTTATAATGATGAATAATTGATTACATATTAAATTGTAATAGACGCGTAACGAAATGCTATTAGTTTGTCTTTTTGTATCTATTGTTTGTATGGACCCTCTTTTCTAAATCTAACTTTAATATTTTTTAGATCTATCCATGTTTCCTATTTATTTATCGATTTTTGTCTATCAGAGTTATTCATCATTTTTCAGAACATAATTTATTTATTAAGTTACGATGTTTTTTTATAAATCACACATTCACACATACACACATATATATGTATATATTGAAATCTTCTTCACTCTACTCCAGAGTGATTCATTGTAAGCTTAAGTAATGAATGAACATCAGATAATACAATACTATAATATCCCTATTCTTATATCCATTTTGGTCTTGTGATATTGTTGCTGGGATATATGTTAAATTAAGAACAACTTCAAAGATATAATAATTGATATTAATATTAATTAATTTTTTTAAAACAAAATAACCCATGTCTTAGTGTTGCATGTGATATCAATAATTATCTATTTTATATTCCTTTTCTCTGAAGAGAATTCAGTAAGCAATAAATACCAATTTTAAAATTTGTTAATTCTAATATCTAGTATTTGTTAGTTACTTTTTTTAAAACTTCTGTAAATATCTCAAACTAATTTTTAAACTCAAGAGTTGAGTGATATGAAATAAAACATTATCAAATTGGCTTAAGAGATGAATTGCAAAAAATTGTATTGCTATAAACTGATGAAATTTTATAATAAATGCTAAAAATACAATCTAGCTGAATTTCATTGCCAGTTTGCAGCATGCATGTTCTTGTATGGTTAAGCATAGTGAAAGAAAAGCTACAAAAGTTTGAACTATTCCTGATTTTAAACTAAAACTTTAATATAAACTCATACATCACATGGCTTTTTGAAAAAATAATCAAAATAATCATATGATTATTTTTTAAGGAAGGCTAAATGGGGATTATTCATGTTGACTGAATCCCTAATGGCCTTACAAGTATTTGTTTATGTTTTTCTTTTCTTAAGTTTTATTTGTTTATGTTTTTTTCTTCAATTTTATTTTACCTTATATATGTTAGTTAAGTTTTAAAAAATTAATAAATCGAATATAAATTCCATTCAGAAGATTTATTTCAATTTTTTTAATTTATAATCGATTTATTAATTTTTTAAAACTTAACTAATTTTATTTTATTCAGTGAAATAAAATTGGAAAAAGAAACACATAAATACTTGTAGACTCCTGAAACTGTATAATTAAAAAATGGTTGCCAGGCTTGGTAGACAAGATAATTCATAAGTACCACTATTTTTTTAGTAAAGCTTATTCAGCAATCATTTTATAAAAAAAACTTATATGAAGCTGAGGTGCTGAGAGAATGGGCAGAAGTGAAGCAAGTTTCTGTCACATATCAAAATACTCTTTATTGAGCATGTGTAGCAATTCAACACAATCTTATCTATAGTATGGAATAATGAACACAGTATTTCAAAACTAATATTAATTATTATAATTGTGTCTTAGAATACTTGCATTAAAATGATAGTTATATTAAAGATAGATTTTATCTCAAACACATTGCTAGAACCTATAAAAACTTGTTTCTATTTAAATTCCTAATCATTACCTTACTAAACGTGATTTTTCCAAATAAGGGTAATGTGCATAGAAATAAATTCATTTTCACCAAAAATAAATCTTTTTGCATATTCACTAAAAAAGAAAAAGAAACTTAATTGTTTTCTAGACAATTATGGCATTATTACTGTTAGGGTTAAAAGAAAACATATAAAATGAATTGTAGTATCATAATCTATATAGAAAAATTCCGATGTTGAGAGGAACAGAAAGATCTGAAAAATGACATATAATTTTATTAAATCAAGAGATGCTTTTTTATATATAATAGTAATGATAATTTAAAAAGAGAAAGTATTTTAATCACTTTTGAATATAATACAACAATTGAAATGCCTTTTAGTAGTATGTGCATTGTATTCACAAAGATATTCAACTTGAGTAAATGAAGCTAAGACAGTTCTTCCCAATCTTAACAATGGAAGACTGTAGATTATATTGAAATAACTGGAAAAATGTTAAAAATATGAAGGTAATAGATTTGTTTTTATAAATACTAATGCAGTTATAGATAGATAAAGATGGTCCAATAGGTGAGATACAGCAGAAACTGCCTCAGAGTGCTGAATTGGAATAGACACAAAATAAGATTTAACATTTAAAAAATAATTTTCATTTATACACATAATTTCAAATAACTTTTATTAATAGAAAATTATATATGAGTTAGCATATGTATAAGAGAATAAATTTAATTTACCTAAAGAATGATTTGAACTTGAAGAAAGTAATATTTTCTGTAGGTGGATATGTACTTTATTTACAATTTATACACTTTATATTTATCTGCATTGAAGGATAACTTGCTATGGTTACTAATAACATTATTACTATTTAATGTTGGCATAATGTAGAACTTAGAAAAATGTAGTCAAATTTTGCTTATAGTTTTTTTAAGTAAGAATTTGAGAACACTTAAGTACATATTAAACTATCCTTATTATTTTTTAAGGATATTGTATTTTTTGATATCAAATATGATAGAACAGTGAACAAGCCACATGGTTCTAAGAATATAAATAATTATAGTGGCCTTGAAGAGATGAAAGCATTTAATGTTTGCCTTGAACAATTGGAGATTTATTATAGCTTGTGAAATACTGAATGATATAAGGATAAGAAATATGGATAAAATGAAATGATTAAATGATGTGTAGCAAATCTTCTGGATGACTGTTCCCTAAGACACAAGTAGCATCAAGATTTAATTTAAGTCCGTTGATTAAGAAAGTTTTGATAGAAATGATACCTAGTAGAAAGTTAAACAAATAAAATTAGCAAGAGGAAATTACCCAAAGTAACCAAATAAAAAGAAAGATTTGAAGTGTTTTTAATGAAAAGATTACACCACATCTATTTAAATCAAAAATTATTCAATTTTCTAAATGAACTTTTTATTCACCCATAAAATTGTCCTGAATAATCCTTTAATTAAACAATTATATTTAACAAAGTGTAAAAGTCTGGTTAATTTTTTATATATATATCCTTGTTAAGAAATAAAATATTCATCAGATAATCTGAATATGTTAAAATTCACAAGTGATAAAATGAATGAAGTTTCTAGAATAGATAATCTAAAAAAATGATACTTGACCTCAGCTTCCATGATGCTATTCAGTACCAATTCTTTTTCTCTTACCACATTTATGTCATCTAGTGCAAGCTTTCATAATCAATAGCTGCCAGATAGTAATGCTTAATATATCCCTATTCTGTGTTATATCATGTTAAAAGCTTCTCACTGATGAAATCTATAAGCTAGATTTTCATCTAGGGATATTGGACAGCTCAACACTGGATAGGAATTTATTAATCACTACCACCTGGCATCTATTTATTACTAAAGCTTATACTAGGTGGCATACTGTAGTAAAAAAAACTGAATTTATGATTTTATTATTTATTATATTTTAATTAATTTTGTTTAGTTTTTCACATTTTTAAAAATTTTATAATTATTAATTTTTATGTGTTTTTTAAATAAATATTTTTTTTTTATTCCATGCATATTTTTTATTATTATTTTGATCCATTATGAGTTATGGATAAAACATTGTTTTATAATAAGCAACCAAATGCAAAACAAAGACCTCTTCGACAGCACGGCATCGAAAAACAGTGAAGAAGAAAACTGTATTCTCCATCCTCCATTTTTACTAATTACTGGATGATGAGCGTTTGAGCATTTTCTTACTCTTTAAAGCTAAGGATAACTAGATATACATTCACTGACCATTGTTAGATGGTTAACTAGATTGGCTATGGACCAGCTACTTGAGAGAGAAATTCTAAGCCTGAAAATAATTTTTTTGGCTCCATATTTGGACACCAAGTCCATAGATATGGAAGGAAGATGCAATAATCTATATATCCCCAACAATTTTTCTGCAACCCTCGAGGGATCACGACGATGCACAGGTTGAACACTGCTAAGGGCTATGATCTGATAATATCTTTAACTACTTTTCTTCTAATAAAAAAATGTTATTATCTTGTCTTGTACTGTTTAGTACAGTATGTAGAGCATTAGACCTAGAGCGGAAGATCCTCGGATTGATTTTACTCTCCTCACTTCCGGTGATTAAACTTATGAACTTTTGAGCAATAAAGCTATTCGTTTATGTATTTATTTTTAATGTTATTACATTTAAATAGCCCCAATTATTATTAACAATTAATTTTTGAGAGAAAAAGCTGATTTTATAATGTTGTAGTTTATTAGTATAAAATTCATATCACCATTAATTACTATTGTTAAAATTATAAAAAAAAAACCCACATGTACATTTAACAAATGGATGTTCATTAATTTTAGAAAATTGAATTATTCTCTTATCTTCCTGATATCTAGAGTTGTTTGCGATTTTCATCCTTTCTGTACTTAGACAAGTAAGTAAATGAAAGATAAGTGCAATGACTGTTGTAGTAAAATTGACTAGATGAGATTAAAAGATTCTCCGCTAAAGCAGACAATGACGTAAAGTCTTATTATCATAAAACTAATAAGAGTTAATCAGAAGGAGTCGTAAATAAAGCCTTTCGTTTTAAATTACACCAAAGATTTCCTTAATGCTTGAAATTATTAAGCTAATAAATGCAATAAAAAAACTAATAAAAATTTATATAGTTTAAAAAAAATTATAATATTTACTCAAGTATGAAAAAATAAATTCAAATCTCAATTATCTTTTAATTCGCGTTTTAATTTACTCATATTTATCTGAATAAACATACCTATATATATGGTGGGTAATTAATTGAGTGTCGTGTGAAAGTCTGAGTTCAAACCCCCTATATTTTACATATTGGAGTGCAAGAATGAAAAAGCCTGTACTGTAGAAAAAATTCATACATTAAATAAACAATATGTATAAAATATGCAAATTGTGGAAAGTTGCCATTTACGCTGGGATGTACGTGGTTTTAATGAAATCTTGGATTTTAAAATTTTAATTGCTAACTGGAGATGGAAGTCATACCATAATCTAACTAATATTTTTTTATTTAAATGTTGGTTTATTGGAAATTATAGAGCTAATTTCAGTATTTTATATGTCTTATTATATAGGTGTGTGCGCGCGTGTAAGTATGCATGAATTTGATATAACTTTATCATCATCATTAATTATTTACCAAAAAACAGCCTTTTATATCAAAAACAGAATACAATCAGTTTTTTTAACTTTTCAAAAACCATGGTTTTATGATTATGAATCAACTTTTTTTTCTATAATTTTTTCATCATACCTTTTCCAACTTATCTTCAATAATGTATTTATTTGATTCTATGTACATGTTCAATCTAGATCCTCTTTCTTTTTATAAATTTCATATATATATAAATTATATTTATTTTTGTAGGCGTTTATACGTTTCATCTTTTCTTTCAAGTTATCTTCTCAATTTTCTTTAAAAGTCATATTTCTCAAACATTTTTTTTTTTTAACACCTGGCCATAGACATGGCAGTAAGATGCAGTAATCTTTATACCCCCAAACTAATTTAAATAAATACTAATGTGTTTTTCAATAATTTTGAAAATGCAATTTTTAGAATTTGTCATAGGTATCAAAATTGATTAGCCCAGACCTATATAGAACTATGAAGAGCATCTTCTTGTATTAAATATGCATTTATTGAATCAATTAATAATAGAATATTTGCAACCAAATGTGGTGTAAGTTTGTTAAGAATAGAGTGCAAAGTAGACAAATATTTAATACATTTAAAAATATTTGATGCGTTTACAAATCTTTCCCTTTAAGATGGGACAACATGGGGCTTGTGTTCAATTTCACTCTTGTACAGATACATATTTGTGCAACCAACTTTGTGGTTTGAACATCCCCTTTCCTATACTTGTTTCACTTCTGAATAGTCATATAAGTTCTGGATATTAAAACAGCAATAAATTTAGCATATTGTAGTGTATAATAAATAAGTATAATGCATTAAATGTTTGGCTTGAGAAATAAAATTAATGTTCAAAAAAAAAATGTGTGTACTACTACAATTTTAGGAAAGCAGCAGGTTGTGTCTCGATAGGCAAGGTAATATTTTATAAAAGGCAGTATATATAAAAAAAATAATAAAAATAATATTAAGGTAGAGATATATCATGTTATTCTGGAGAAGATTGTATATGAAGGGTTGAGACTGGTGTGTCTCTATTTAATGATAGAATATAAATTAAAACATATTTAAACCTATAAATCTGCATAAAAAGGAATCAAGAAGAGAATGTAACAGAACATTTAATTTTATATACTGATGATAACATGTTCAAAAATAAAAAGGATGGAGGCAAAATTAAACTCGGATCCATCAACACTACAACCAGTACAGCCAATGGAATCAGAATCAATTGTGCAAGAAGTTATGCTGAAAGTGCAAAAAGCCTTCAGAACAAAAACAAGTTAAATTTAATAAGGAAATGTTGTATGTCTTTCTAAAAGAGTGTTAAAAAGAATTTATAAAAGAAGTTTAACAATTTTTTTAAGAAATGCAACAGAGAAATCTCAACAATTTTTTTAAGAAATGCGACAGAGAAATCAGGAACTGCTGCAAAAAGTTGAAGAAATGCATTTGAAAAAAATGAAAAAGATTTCTTTGAAGAAATGCAACAAAAATTTGAAGAAAAACAAGAGAGTAGAGATAAAAAACTGAAGTAAAGCTTTGAGGTCTGCATTTAAAACTTGAAAAAAAAAACAATAAAAGAGAGATTGTGAATTTAAAGAAATGCATCAACAAATAAAAGAAAAGTTTGAAATAGTACAAGAGACTACAAGGAATCTGAATCTGGAACTAACAGGTCAAATATAAGAGCAAATAGAACAGAAAATGAAGTGTATAGAAAGAAAATTACATGGTAATTTAGTGAAAATGTTCCAAAAATCTACTAAATCCACAAAAAATAAATTGCAGGAAACTGTGCAAAATATAATAGAAAAAATAAAAAAAACTGGAAGAGAAAACGAAAATAAATAAAAGTATGAAATTAGTTAAGGAACCTAAAATTGATTATTTGAAAAAAGTAAACTTATATAATGATGCTAATGAAGAGAAAATCCTAATTCAGGCATCCATGAAAATAAGTACTAATGTAGTGTTAAATGCCAAAGTTCACTGTTTAAGGAATATTTTGAGGTTTTTTTTTTATCTTGGAGTAACAAGATAAATTCTGTTGTCTAAATATTAAAAAGAAGAATAATGAATATGTGAAGAAAGTTGAAAATACAAGTTGTAAAGCCTACAAAAGAAAAAGGCTAACTAACAAAAAAAGATTACAAAAAAAAAAAAGTAAAATGCTCTAATAATATCTTGAGTTTAGATCAATGGATTACCCTTGACAGATGTGTATGGAAAAAGAAAATGGTAAAAAGAGTAAAAAGAAAGTTAAAGATCCACTCCAGAATGAGGAGAATAGCATATTTTTTGTTATCCCAAGCGATATCTCCATAACTAAAGAAATATATGGAGAGAGGTAAAACATAGTGTAGAAAAATAAAAGATGGCTTATTCCCTGTTGACCCTGGAGCTGTCAAAATGGAAAATGTTTTATGAAAAAATAAATTGTATAATCTGTTAAAAGATAAAATAAATATATGGCAATACCAAAAGTGACATTAAAATTACCAATAAAAAAAAAGAGAAGTTACCAGCTTGCTAGAAAGCAAGAATGACTGTTTCTCATATTGAAAAAAAAAATTAAATTAATAATATTAATTAAAAATAATAATTAACAATAAAAATAAGTGATAACTAGATGGTGTGAATAAATAGTTATGCAACATATATCTAGAATGGATAGTTATTTGTTGATTTCTGCAGAGAATGAAAAATTTTCTTATTAAGGTTTGTTAAGATATGATCTATTTTTAATGATGTTTTGGGATTTGGTCATGTATGTGAGACACTATGTTGACATGTGATGTACCAAACCACATATTGTCTCATGTGCTGCCATGACACATTTTTCTTTTTCCAATAGTTTACTCAATCACTAGTAAGGCTCAGAGGAAGCAAGGTTTTACTTTCAAGTATTACATTCTTCAGCCTCTAAGACCCAAATGGGAGCAAGGCTTATATTTTATTTTGATTTGTTTTTGGATAGCTTAACAGGAGAATCAAACTGAGATAATCCTTCTAATGTTATGCTTCATCATATACCTTAATGTTGTTATAGATCCTAGATTTGAAATCCTATGCATTCTTTCTAGTGTTCAATATCAAACATTATAGACATACATATTCTTAAAATAATATTTATAAAAAGGTATGAAATACAAAAATAATTCAGAAATGAATAAATTTTAAAAGTTTGTAATCAGCATATAAATAAGAAATGAAAAGTTACATTGTTTCATTGACTCTTCATAAAGTGAGGAGATTTGTAACTATAACAAATCTGATGCAGCTCAGATTTGTTACATTTCAATGCTGCAGAGAGAAAAAAATTGTTTAATAAATACTCATCACCAAAATTATAATAAATTTACAAATTGCATTTGTATATGTGCATTAATATACATGTCACTTGAGAAATAAAAATGTAAACTGTTAAGAGAAAAATAAATTTATGCATATTATTATAAATTTATGCAAAGTATTATAGATTATTAAGTATTTACTTTGTAATATGTGAGAAACTAAATGATAAATTATATTGTAAAGAAAGAAGGAAAATGCTTTTGATACGTGAAAGAATTTTGAATTCTGGAATTTATAGAAAGCCAAATCATTTTTAAAGTATGAATACACAAGTAAATTGTAGCTAATGATCTACATGCATTACATATCATGGGTTTCATGGGTTACAGTATGAAATCCTAAGACAGCATCATAATTACAAGGTGATAAACCAAGCATAACACAAAAGGAAATTGCATAGATAATCCCATTGAATGACAATAGTTATTAGAGTTGAACACAATTGGCATAAGGTAGGGATCTTGTCTGTAGTGTTCCCTAGTTACTCAAGATACATTAAATTACATTGAATTAAAAGCAATACAACTTGGGTTTAACAACAAAATTATAGTAGGGTGCAAATTGCACCAATGGTCAAGGGACATTTAAAGCAATTATATAATTTAACTGATTGGGTTATGATGGCTACAAATTTTGTCCAATCGGAAACCTTAAATTATTAAACTAGTTATTAAACTAGAGTAAATGAGCAGTACAATTAGGAACTCATACATATAGTTCTATAGCAGTGGTCTTCAACCACCGGTCCATGGCCCGGTGCCAGGTCATAGAAGTTTTTTGCTGGTCCGCGATAGACTGGCAAGAAAGTTTTAATAAAATAATAAGGTTTTAAACTTTTAACTAATATAAACAATTTTTATTTATTTTTTCCAGCGCACTTTTACCTGTATCTTGGGTTTCATGGGTTACAGTATGAAATCCTAAGACAGCATCATAATTACAAGGTGATAAACCAAGCATAACACAAAAGGAAATTGCATAGATAATCCCATTGGATGACAATAGTTATTAGAGTTGAACACAATTGGCATAAGGTAGGGATCTTGTCTGTAGTGTTCCCTAGTTACTCAAGATACATTAAATTACATTGAATTAAAAGCAATACAACTTGGGTTTAACAACAAAATTATAGTAGGGTGCAAATTGCACCAATGGTCAAGGGACATTTAAAGCAATTATATAATTTAACTGATTGGGTTATGATGGTTACAAATTTTGTCCAATCGGAAACCTTAAATTATTAAACTAGTTATTAAACTAGAGTAAATGAGCAGTACAATTAGGAACTCATACATATGCCAGGTCATAGAAGTTTTTTGCTGGTTCGCGATAGACTGGCAAGAAAGTTTTAATAAAATAATAAGGTTTTAAACTTTTAATTAATATAAACAATTTTTATTTATTTTTTCCATCGCACTTTTACCTGATTAAAAAAAAAGAAACAGAACAAAATCTAATCAGTCATACATAAATTAATTTGTTTTTCTAGTTATCACAGATGTTTATGGGGGGGGGGGGTAGAATTAAATTTTTTATTACTTTTGTAAAAAAATTCAAAATTAAAAAAAAAAAAGTTTTTTATTATACAAACTCCATATATATATATATATATAACTTCATCTAAGGCTAAGCTGTTTACATCTTTAAGAAAATTTATCTATAGACTTCTGCTGGTCCATGAAACCTTATCCTTATTTTTACCGGTCCGCAGGTGTGAAAAGGTTGAAGACTACTGTTCTATAGTTAAGCAGGATATAATAACAACACAAAAAAGGGGTTGGGTACTCAATGAGTTTAATAACAATAATTACACAAATAATCAAGAAACAATATAGGCAAGTACATAATTAACTTGTTTGGGTTACATTAAACTTAATAGTTGGGTGTATATCTGACTTAACACATTAAATAAGGGGTAAAATCAAAAGATCCGGGAACAGTGATTATGAGGTTCATAAACAGTCTTCACACTCAAAAGTCACATGTAGTATCTGGGTTTGGGAAATAAGCCATCCCATCCCACTCATGGATATATATGAGGGAAATAATTGTTCAATGTGTGCAAACCTGACACAAAAGAGGAGAACAGCAACCATTGTTAATTGTGGATGTGAACTGGAACTTTATGGGGAATAGGTAAATATGGGAAGATTCATTCACATCTCCAGTTTGCTAGACTCTTAATTGTCCCCAGATTTAATCAGCCAGTAGGTTCAGACAATTCCTTGTGTAATTTTTTCTGGCTTTATGAATGAAATTTTATCAGGAGGTCCTCAACACAGAGATATGTTCCTTTATCAAATAATGATTTACATCAGATTGTCCAGATCCCATAATTATTATAGGTAGAAAGGTGTATGGTGAAAAATAGTCCCTTTTTAAAGGCTAGGGGAACCATTATACCAGCAACATTGGGGACAGACATCTTTCTCAGCACCAAGCCCCAAAGGCAGGACCATGACTCATCTTGGAATAGGATGTGGTCCATGGTCTCTTCCTGCTTTCCACACATTGGCACAAGATCTTGATCTCTTTGATGGTATAGGAAAGGTCCTGTGGGAAGAGCCCTGAAGTTGACCTTGAACAGGAAGTCCACTTATTTGGGCTTGAGCTTGAGGAATTTTGTCCATTTGAGAAGCCTGGGAATAGGTACTGGGAGTAAGATGGCAGTGGTTGTTTTCCCATCAAACATTAGATGATATGTTTCCCAGTATGTGTAAGCTTAAACCCAAACAGGAAGCCAGAGGTTTTGATGTTCATAAAGACTGTGGTCACCTGTTATTGAAATCAGAGGCTTTTGAGTCTGGGTGGGGTCTATCCATGGGTACAATTCTTTCAGTGGGAACACAGCATTCAAGGTCCAATTGTGAATTTAGAAGCCCAAGACATTGTGTGTCCTTTGTATTTGGAACACTTTGATAGTGTGTAAGGCCAATCTCCTCAGGGGTTTAGGCTTTTATATGTTCAGGCTGTGACAAGAGCCCCTCTTCCCCAGAACAGCCATCTGCAAAGGGTCTCAACCCTCTTGATGCTATTTATTAGTGCAAAGCCAACCATATAGTAGGTGATTTTAGGTTGAAATGACAGAATTAAGCAAGGCAACTTTGCCCAAAAAGGATAGATAAAATTTTTAATAAAGAGGTGACTGTGCTTTCAATTTTGAAAAGTGTTCTCCATATTTCTCCTCATGACCAAGGGATGGGAGGCAAGATGTAATCCAAGAAAACTTTGGGGGGCTGCTTTGAATCTGCCCAGAACTTGCTTCCCTGTCAGGATGGACCACATTGCCAATTTGCCTTCATTGACCCTCAGACTGAATTTATGAGTGAACTGGTCTAGGAGCTCTTCAAGACTTGTGAGCTCATCACTAGAGGAGAGAACCACCATCACATCATCCATATAGAGGATATGATGAAAGCTCTCTCCAAGCAAAGGAATCGCTATTCCTGAGAGGGCAGCCTTGATGCTTAGCAGCTATGGATTTACCTAGGCCATAAAGAGGAAGGCACTCAATGGTGAGCCCTAAGAAATGGACACTGGGCCTAAATCCTGAAAAGATTCAACTATCCAACAAGAGAAAAATCTTCTGATTGTGCAGGAGGTACTCTATGAGTTAGAGGTATGCTGTAGGCACTTTGGGCCTCTCCAGTACACCAAGCAGTATGTCGATTCTGACACAGTCAAAAGCTCCAGCAAAGTCAAGCTTTTCGACAACCGGTGGAGTTTTGAAGTATTTTAGTTTGTCTATTTTAAATTTAATTTTAGATAAAATCTTCCACATTTTAATAGCAAATCTGATAATGAATTTGGAAATAATATTAATATTTTGGAATTAATAAAAATAAATAAATTATTGAGCTATAATTAAAGATCAGCAATTGATTTATCATTTTTCTATATTATAAAATATACATAAATAAAGGGAGAAAATAAAAAAAATTCCCCTTTTTTATTTCATGTATTTATGCATAAAATCATGATATAATTTAGGTAAAATTTGTATCCACAACATGTTTTGAAAAGAATAAAGTAGGTGTTTTTTAAAAAAATACATAGTTATAATGACACAAAGGTCAGATTTTCTCTAGTTGATGATGTATATGTTTGAAAAGATATCTGAAACAAACAATTAGGCCTAATTTCCAGGAGTTCAGCATTCTGATTCCATATTGTTTTGAAGCAGCATTTCAATGTTGAAGAGAGAAAATGTGAAAAAAAACCTCTTTTTCCATGGTAGCTTAGATAATTGTATTTTACTGACCGTTTTCTAAGTATTATTCAATATTTTTATCTTAATAACAAATATGATAAGTTTATCTATCAGAAGACTATATACAATGTGTGGTTAGGTAATAGAAAAACCACATCAGTGAAATATCCAGTAAATGTAGTCGGATCCAGAAACTAACACAGTCATTTGTGAAACCAGCCAGTGCAATGCTTCCATATTGCTGTGAAGGAAGAAATGGACAGTCCCATATAAATTACCCAAAACCTACTGATATTATACCTTATATAACATCACCAATGCTATTACATTTACATGTTAACATCACCATAATTCTGTTTGTGATTAATTTCAAAATGGCCTGATTTTAGGTTACTGATATTATATTGGTTCATTTAAAAATGAGGATTGTGGTGATGCAATTTACATATGGTAATTAGTTAGCCTTTGGCACACATGATTTAATGTATATTCTGTATATGCATGCAACCTTCATATGAGAATCACTTGCATTATACAACATTAAAATGTTATTGACAAACAGTGAAGTAACTATTTAAAATAGGCAAAACTCTCTCCATACAGTAGTGCCACTCTAAGTAACTATTGTTGGTGATGTGCAAATCAATCATTTTCCTACAGTTTTGATTTTCTATAGAATTCATATTTCCTCATAAATTGGCTTCTTTGGTTATGCATACAAGCCAATAGCAGATGTTGTCCCTTATACAGAGTCAAAGAAATTAGCAGTAAAAACGTAATTTTAAGAAATGACATAAAACTCCAATGACTTTTGCTCGGACTCTCTCTGGCAACTCTTCTTTTTGATATGTTTATAAAGCAGTTAAAATGTCCTATTTAGAAGGTCAAACTTGGCATGCTACCAATGCATGATTTTTTCAGCAACTGCTTTTATTAAGAATAAGGTTGAAAATATAATACAATGGAAAATTACAGTTAAGCAATTAACTCCTTCAAAAAAAATCTATTATAGAAGTTTGCAGCATATCAAATAAATAAACTAAAAACCATCACATGATATATGTATTTGTGTTTAGCTTTATAAACTTTGCTTATTCTTTATCTTTTATCTTCTGGAATTAAAATGATTACACACCTCTTAATAACTGGCTGATAAAACATTTTATAATAACAATAAATTGATTCTGGACATCTGTGTAACTAATTTAAATAAGATAATCCAAGTTATGTTTTAAAATGTAATTAGTTTTTATCGTTTAAAATGCTAGCAATATAACTATAGCTGATGGGCAGAAATGCTTCCAAAATAGCACCACAACCTCTATTTAATAAGTCGGTTCTCTCTGACAATTATCTCTGGGAGACAAAAAATAGCATTTCAATTTCAAATATCCTCAAATACATTTTTGAATGACCAGATCAGTTTTGGAAATGAATACAAGCCCAAATTAAATAAATTAATGCTTAATCAACTATAGTGTAAAATGAAAACTATTATCCCACTATCTTTATATCACAATCAGATTAGCAGCAGTAGATTTGAAGTTCATCACACATTAAATATTCCATGCTTTCTTGTTTTTATGATCGCCTATGTGATTGTCCCATGCAATTTTTATTTCTATTAAAAGCAAGAATGTGCACAATTACTATTAAAAAAATGGTAATACCAAAAAGTCTCAGATGCATTTCTGGATATTGGGTTTCCTCAGTCAGCTATTGCATTTCATCAGCCATTCAGTATTTATCTTTTACAATTATGATACTGTTCAAGCTAATGATTTGAATTTTCAAATAACCTACAGTTCTTTGACCACAGGTATAATAATGAAAACAACAAGCTAACCCCTACAGTTGTAGCATATTTCAAAATTCCAAGCATTTTAAATGAAGAGGTGAGATATGCAATTTATGAAAACTAAAGATGTTTTCAGAAAAATATATAATTTATTACAGATATTTTAAAAAGAAGCAATTGAAGAATTAGAAAAATTACAAAAACTTTAATATAACCCATTTACAGAAAACTTTAGATTTAAATAAAAAACAAATAAGTGATTAGTTTAAGCCTGTACTCAATGCTCTTTAAAATTTGCAATAATCAAGCATATTTTGCCGATAGAGGGAACCTTTTAAACCAAGACACAACATAGTGAGCGGCCATCTTATCTTTAATCTAAATGTTCACTTATATTATAGTGAATCTGAAGTATCTTGATTTGGAAGCATGAAGTAGTTACTTTCTCCACTGTTTAAGTCCACTATCGGCAAAATATGCTTGATTACTGCGAATTTTAAAGCGCATTGAGTACAGGCTAAATCCTGTTTAAACTATTTACATATGCTCTCTGTGCACTCAATAAATTAATTACTATTCTTCAATAAATAAGTGATTATAAAATAGTAATCCATCTAACAAGCTTTGAAAGAAATTACCAAAAGGAACAATGAATATAAAGTACCTGGATAGAGGGTGGGAGGGGGAGTACTATACATTATGAAAAAGCTTTAATTTTTAAGGATTAATTCAATTTTAGAACATCAACATATGGATTATTTATCAAAATGCAATAACTGTGGTTAAATTACATGCTAATACTAAGAGGAAGAATGTTAGTGATAAAGATATGTTCATGACAATTCCAATTTTTGAAAACTTTAACAGTTTTATAGGAAATATTTCATGGACAAAAATGATGTTTTATAAATAATGCTTTGAGATTTCAGTAAATTTTACAAAAAATAACAGATGTAAGTAATAAAATAAGATTGAAAGTAATCCTTAAAAAAGAATTAAAATAATGTTCAATGGCTTTTCAAAAAAGTGAAAAATAAATATTGATATCAATGAATGGAAAAAGGTTAACAATTACAAATAAATTTGATTATTGAGTCATATGGAAACTCAATGGATAAAGTTAGTCATAGAATTAATCTTATATGGAGTATTCTTCTAAAAATACTGTAACTTAAAATTATAAAAGAATCTAATGTACTTTAAAAGAAAGTTTTTTTAGCAAATATGTTTGTCAATGCTTACTTATGAATCTAAATCTCAAACATTTAATATAAGAGCAACATAAAGTATTTCGATTAAAAAGCAAAGTATGGTAAAAGGAAGATATCAATAGCAAAGTATATATGTAAGAAAAAAAATCATTGGGTATTACTAACATCAGTAAAACAAAAAATATATTCAGAGTTGGAACTGCATACATTACTAAAAATATAACAACTAAAATCTTTAAATGCAGATCAATAGATTATAAAAATCTAAGAAATAGATTGCTCATAAGATGGGTAATAAATACAAAGAATTTCGCAGAAGATGTGAAAAAGAGAAATTGTGCTGCAGAGAAATTGATTTAAACTTGAAACCTTCATTCAATGATAGTTTGACAGTGAATGAAAATGATAACGTTTTTTTTTCTTTATTTTTTTTTTTTACCATCTGATACCATTAATTTACAGTAACTTGAAAATTTAGTTTATAGGTTTAGCAATGTAAAGTGTCCATCTGTTACTAGAAAAATACAACAAAAACTCCATTGATTTTTTAGATCAGATGAGCTTTCTAAGGTAAGGCAATTTGACAATGATAGTAGGATGTAAAAAGATAAATTACTTGGTATACTGATTGTGAATTTTAAAGTAATTTTTTCTTCTTGCTTTGCTTTTAGGTGATTTCTGAAAATTACAGAACTTATTTCCCCATTTTTCAAGGTAAGTTAAGTCCATTTTTGTGCGATTTTTTTAATGCAGGTTTTCTGCGGAACCTATCTACCCCATAAAATGAGACCCAGGTGTAATTCCATTGCACAATTTACAAATCAGCCAAAGAACATCATTAATAAAATAGGGTACAGTAGATATTCAAAAAAATATGCCAAAATAATGAAAAAAAACCTCTGGAATAAACTCTACAATATTTAAAATACCAATATATATATATAAAACAATAGCTACGTCCAGGTTACAGCCATGTACACCATCCTGAGTAGCATTTAACAGTATATTTTTATTTTTGAATAGTTCTATATAAATATATAATAGTATTGATAAAAACTCACGTATATATACATACAGATATCTAGATATTCTTAGCTAGCGAATACGAGTTATTAGTCGATTTTTATGCACACATACATACCTATATATATGTATAATATTCTTAAAAGACGACACCTATTAAAACTTCTTTATAAAAAGATTTACGATATGTTTAATCAATAGTCACATTTGTTTCAGAAAATCTATTAGTTACACAAAGAAAATGAAGTCTTGTCTTTAACAAACCATAATAAAGTTATGAGTTGTAAAATAATTATTCATTGTTTTGTATAATTTAGATTTTAAATTAAACCCGAAGTCTTTTAATCGCATTATTTGTTTTCAATATAAAAAGAAAAATATAAAATTCTAATCACCTTATAATTGAATTTAATAATAATAAAAAAAAAATGATTCAACTGTTCAACGCCTTAGAATATGCTGAAAATCATTATTAATGTTCTTTATAATAGATCCTATGAAAATTGATATAATGTGAAAATATTAATTACACACTTCATAAAACCTCCTATACATATAACAAGATTAATTAATAGGATAGAATTTTTTAAAAATACAGATTAACTCTTTAACACTTGAACTTTATTATAATTATTTAAATTAGATGATGTAAAAATTTGCCAAACAACTAGAGAAAAACAATTTTAAAATTACTTCTCAGACTATGTTCAGTCTTGCTGGCTACATAATTTTATTCCTATTAAGATCAGAAACGTTGCAGTGTCATATATATAAAGAATAAAGGATATTTTATCAGCCTGATGCATCTTGGGGGTCATTTGTCTTTTATTGTATCTTTATTTATATGAATTTGAAAAGAATTGGGGAAGTGTGGAGGTGTTTATTATATCTCTAAAGATATTACATACGGGACAGAGAAAGTTGAATAACTCCGTGTGTAAATTTTAAAAATCAGATATATTAATCTTCAACCAAAGTTTAAAGTTTATATCTGTGCTAGAGATAATCTCTAGTTTCGAAAATGATTAGTAATAATCATTAGTGTATTTATCTGAAATGGATGGCGTCAAAGTTGTGAGTGGAGGGAGTTTGACAGTGGTAAAGAAAATGTAACCATTTACTCTAGATAAATACTTTGTATATAATAGAGATATATAAGAAATATAGTGACCTGGGCCAACTGATGAGTGCTAGTTCAGCACGAAATGCATATTGGGGGTCATTTGTCTTTTATTGTATCTTTATTTATATGAATTTGAAAAAAATTGGGGGAGTGTGGAGGTGTTTATTATATCGCTAATTTACAATTACAATTTATTAACATAGCGCTGTATAAATAAATACCTTATTATATATTAATATAATATTATGGATTTTTTTTCGTGGAAAAAAAAAAATCCTTTAATCAACCGAAATAGCTTATTGAGATCCATATGTAGAATATGTTGTAATGTAATTTTCATTACACCAATCTCATGCAAGGTGAAGACTAGTTTTTATTCACTTTTAACACATTGTAGATCTTTTTCACATGTTTTTGGTCATACATTTATAATTACACTCCTTCATAAGGTGTTAAAAGTGGGTAGAAATCAATTCCTATCTTGTGTGAGAGTAGTGTAGTGAAAATTATACTACAGAAATATTATTTAAATGGGTAATCTCTAATCTAATGAATGACTAATAAAAATTATTAATATGTTTCTATTGAGTGATTTATGTGAAAGTTATGAGGGCAGTAAGTTTGACACATCAATTAAACTATAGTAAGTGGCTATCTATATATATGCTGAACAGTGATAAAGATATGTGTAAGAGATTGTGATTTGGGCCACCTGATGAGTACTGGTTTGGCATGAAATATGCATCTTGAGGATCATACATCCTTTTCACATATTTTTGGTCATATATTTATGATTATGCTCTCCATAAAGTGGTACAAATGGATAGGAATCAGCCTTTCCCTTGCTTGACAGTGTCATAGTGAAAATTACACTTCAGAAATATTATCTATTACTGCATAATCTCTAGTCTAATAAAGGACTAATAAAAATTATTAATATATTCAGTTGTATAGTTTCCACAGCTAGCCAATTGCAGTATAAAGATTCTCTCCTCCTAATATTCATAGAGAAATAGTGAGAAAAAAAAGTATTACACTTGAGAGGGGCATAGTGAAAATTACACTACAGAAATATTATTCATTTTTTGGATAATCTTTAGCCTAATGAATGACTAATAAAAATTATGAATATATTCATATGTATAGTCTCCACAGTTAGTCATCTGCAGTATAATGATTCTCTCCTAATATTCATAGAGAAATAGTGAGGAAAAAAGTAGTACACAGTTGATTTGCTGATTGCTAAGTGATGAGGATTTGAGACTATTTTCATCCTTGTTTTATGATCTATCAAAATAGTTATATATTTATTTATCAATCAATATTGGAAATTAACTGGGTTGGCTAAGAACTAGTTAAATGAATGAAAAATGCTAAGTCTAAATTGAAACCCTATCATTTTCCAAGCGTTAGTAACTTTAGATTAAAGTCCAATATTAGAAGCCTTATGTCAAAAGACCTGCTTTTAATGTCAAATTATTTTTTTAATGCATATTAATCATTAAGGTATTTACCAGAAATAGTTAATGTTGAAGTTATAAAAAATTTGGCACATGTAAATCACTGTAATAATTTGGTTGAATAAATATGGAGCAAATGATATATATGAAAGATATTATGATCTGTCCCAACTGAAGAATGCATGTTAACTATGAATTGTTGATCTTTGAGATTATATGACTTTTTCAGATGCCTATTTTTATATGTTTTTAATAATATATGGTAGAATGGAAATTTTAAACACATCTTAAAAAAAGATATTACACATGGGAAAAGAGAGATGAAGTTGAGGTTTTACATGTATTTAGGCTTATAAATACATTAATCTATAACTGAGTTTTAAAGTTTATAAGTGGGTTAAGTATCAACTATAAGCTCTAGTTTAAGAAATGATTAGTTATAAATATTACTGGATCTATTTGAAGTGGTTGATATCAAAGTTGTGAGTACAGAAATGTTGACACTTGTAGGATAATAATAATAAAGCAATTTGTTTTTAATTAATTAATTAATTATTAGTAATAATAATAATAACAACAACAATAATGATAATGATGATGATGATAATAATAATAATAATAATAATAATAATAATAATAATAATAATAATAATAATAATAATAATAATAATAATAATAATAATAATAATAATAATAATAATAATAATAATAATAATAATAATAATAATAATAATAATAATAATAATAATAATAATAATAATAATAATAATAATAATAACTAGATATGATTTCAGAATCTGATCCATTACCAGTTAACACAACAGAAAAGATCTGGACTAATGAAAGTCTAACAAAAATATCTGAACACTTCAATACAACTATCCCATGGGATTTATGTATTTTAAATGTTTCTTTACTTACTAGTCTGTTATCCTCACAATTACAGATATAAATTGTTCGCTATATAGGTTTACAAAAGATTTGCTATACAAAGAAATAATTACAAATAATTTATGAGATTCTATATTGCGCATTGCAGATCATCCAAATTCTTGCTACCTCTTTATTGAATTCTATAGTGAGGAACAAAAAGATAACTTTGACAAAATAATTAAAATGTGAAAACTTTATTACTGGCATAATTAAAAATATGTATTTAAACTACACAATCAATGACTTTCAATAAATGAATGCAACCATTTGAAGTTGTTGTTGCCTCTCAACCAATATATTTAAAAGGAACTTCTATACCCATCTATAGCAACAGTTATCAATTTAAAGTTAGACTAAATCAAAACATAACCCAAATGATATTCCCACTCTTATAACCGATCATGAAATGATGCTACTTTTAATAATTCATGGACTTGAACACAATGTTTTCACTGCAAAGAATGAGGCCATATTATAAACGCATGTCCAAAATTTAAATGTAAACATTGTGATATGAGAGCTACCTCAAGTGATCAATGTGGAAAGATGCCAGAAATTAACACAAAATTCAAGCCTCAACCGATAAGATGTAATCAAAATAATCCAATTAATGACTACATAACAGAAGGTCAAAACATCTCTAGAGGTCAATCAATAAATGATGAAAGTGAATCTGTTTGCAAGAAAATCAATCAATGAATAATGAGGATAAATCAGTATTACAAGAAAATTATTCACCTCAGCAAGCAATATTAAAAAGTCATTGCCAGAATCGCAAACAATCCAAAACACCCCTCAACAAAACTTCTCAAGATTTTATAAACTATGTAGTGCTTTGCCTTCCCCCTATAGACTAAAAAAAATAAATGTCACTGCCAAGTGAAAAACAGGCAAACCATGAAATGAAGTAGAAAAATGCAACATGTCTATTTAACACAGTAAAGATGATATGGCCCAGACCTTAGATTATAAAAATAATAAGAAAAGTAAATATGAATTCAATAGATACCAATTTTGAATGCACTTCAGATGAAGACCTTAGCATTAATAAAAAAGCAAATGTGCAAGAACTATTGCAGGAGGGAAGGAGTAGAACCCCGAGACTTAAAAATTATTTGTCATAGCTTAATGTAAGTTATTTAAACTACATAGAATTACAATCTAGTTACTGCAACAGGTGGGTTTTGTTTTAGAGTGATACTGTAATGAGAATAAAAGTAGGGTCATTGAATATCCGAAGATTAAACTTACTGAAAAAAAAACCATCAATTAGTAAAATGGCCTGAAATTGTATTGCCTCATTTGCTAGGGCTACTTGAAACAAAAATTTATAATAAATCTCAGATTAATCCATCTAACTAGCTTATTAATCAAGGATACTCAGCATTTTCCCAAGCATCATTCTCACTCTCAGCAGGAACAGGAATAGTAGTAATGAAAGCCTGCCCCTTCTATTCATTCAAAATAATATACACCTGGGTCTCTTTTTTGTGGACTTATTTAACATAATTTTGAAGTTACACGATTCATGTTTCACCAGAAGTTGAACTCCGATAATGTGCTATTACTTTAAATAATAAATTTTGTGCACTTACGTTATATTGAAAGTAATAGCACATTATTGGAATTCAACTTTCATCTTAGTAATTTCAATATTTTCAGTGCTTTATAATAGTAAGATTTTATGCAATAATGAAATTAAAATCATGATTTCCACATTTTATGTATACACACATTAAATTTTACAAGATTATAATGTAAATTTGTTTAAACATTGTGCATGTTAATTTTGCATTTTAAATCACATTCTGTTTTTGCTTTTTAAAAAAGAACATAATCAATTATTAATCATTTAGTGTCCGCAAGTTTATTTTTAAAAGGTGAGTAATAGCAGTGGGCACAATTAAATTTGACAATAAAAAATTAAAATCTGATTTTTAATTGTAATTAACAATTTAAAAATTACTTACGGTGACTTGAAATTAATGTGATGTAAAACGAAATTTGCTTTTTAAACGGAATTGATAATTAAAAAATTAAAGACAAAAATAAGAATTTAATTTTTAGTTGTTAGTTTTAATTAAATTTTTCCCAGCAGTGGTGAATAAATGTCTTTTTATTATCATAAGTCTAAGTTCATAAACAATTAATAAAATCATCGTCTCAAAGATTAATTACTAATTACGTTGTCAAAAGAAAACCTTAACACAACATGAGAGTGAACTTGGCACTAGTTGTATTTCCTCTTGTGAGAATCTGATATTTTACCAGTTTGCAAACAAACATATTTTTCGGCAAATAGCGATAATAATTAAAACATGTATAAAAAAATGTAAATTACTGTACTGTAAATTATGCATAAAAATATATTATTTTGAATAAAATTAAATATTATAGTTAAAAAAAGTTTGTCTTGTATCAATTTTTTTCAAATTTGAAATTTTTTATTAGTCATATTTTATTTCCTTATTTTTTTTTTTGCGCGAATTTTAAAGTAATTTTACATTGGTGTTTTGCTTTTACACGAATTTTGAAAAATCACAGACCGCATCCCCCCTTTTTCAATGTAAGTTACATCTATTTTTGCACGATTTTGTTGGCACGTGTTTTCTGAGGAACCTATCTATCGTGTAAAACGAGACCCAGGTGTATATAGATGCACACATATCAATTATAATCTTATATGATAAAACAGTTACATTGAATGTAGCATTTGTCTATTTACCTTCAAATCATACAGCAATTAAAAAAGTTATTCAAACTATAAATTCCAAAATAGCATCATCATCACATCTATTAATTTTACTTGGTGATTTCAATCTGTCATATAATGGTTTCATCACAAAATGTTGCACCTACTAGCTATACCCATCATGAGTAGAGAAGACTATCTCTTGACAGAATTCAGTCACACTTAATAATGGCAGGTTTTCATCATTAATTGACCTGGTTTTTTACTCACCAGTGTTACATCACATGATCAGTCTAACAATAAAAAACTCATCATTATCAGATCATTCTGCAATTATTGTTTGACTAAAAAATGATTTTATATACAAATCAATAACATTTATTGGAAACACAATTAGAGTACTCCTTCCATGTCAAACCCCAGAATATTTATTCTCGAAATATATATCTCTCTTCAAACTTCAAGATATTAAAATGGATCCAGTGCAAATATGGATTGCCTTTGTTAACATTATTTCATATACAATTAATGTCATAACAAAAGCTACCCTAGACCCCTCAAGACTTCTAGCTTTTGTAGATGAAACATCCAAGAGAATCACAAACAGTACAACAAATAAACAAAGCTGTTCAAATGTGACTGCCTTGAAGAAACTTTATCAATCAGTCTCTCAAAAACTTAGAGGATACCTGGCAATAAAACAAAGAAAAATCTTTTTGAGATGACACACACATGGTCCAGACACTATATTCACTTGGCACTGGGACAAAAGTCATCAACTCACATACCAGCACCAATTAAAATACAAGAATATATCATTTCTGGTTACAATATGTTGCTACCTCTCTACGCACATTTCAAATCCAAACTTCAAGGGAAGAAAAAATTCAATCATGCACCATTTTTTCTCAGTGAGCCAGAAGATATAGTATTTACTCCAAAAGATTTTATTAAAAAATTAGAATCAACACCAAACTCCTGTCACCCAGGGATGCATGGTATACCTTGCTTTGTATTCAAACATTTAGAAAAATTTACTGCACAGTACCTATGTAATCTGGCTACCTTTCTAACAAAAAAGTATCATATACATGGATTATACCCTATTTTTCTAGTTACCAAAACACATAAAAAATAACTACATTAAACAATATAAGGCCCATATCAATGAGCCCACTGGATATCAAACTGCTGGAATCAGTCATTAAAAAAAATAGAATGCTATCTTATACCTATACTATCTAAAAATGCAGTTTTTTAAAAAAGCCTCATCTACAATTCAAGCAGCCTTTCTATTCAAAATAGTTATTGATTCTGCCAGAAATAATAAAATATATAGTCCAGTTGTGATCCAACTGGATATAAAATCAGCATTTGATGTGATTCCGATAGTACTCCTTGTCGAAGCATTAGCAGATACAGCAATATCGAGATCCTTAATATATTTAATCACCAATCTTCTATTAAGTTGAAAAATACATATTAACCTTAATGGTAAGAATTCATTCTCTTTTGTACCTTACTGCCCAATTCCACAAGGTTCTAAGCGCTCTTTTTTACTGTCTATATCAATCCCCTACTGAATATGATAGAAAATGAATTATTGGGCATATACATACCTGATCTGAGAGCAAATATCTCCTGTATTGCCTACATGGATGATGTCTCAATTTTCTAACCTCTAAAAAACAGATCCCAATTCTATTAAAAATTCTTAATTCATATGCTAACAAATATAAACTGGAGTTTAATATGGATAAATCTTCTGCTTAGTCAATATATACAGCACAATTTTACATACAACATTTTAAAGAAAAACCTAGCTCTTTTATGGGATTTTCCTATTATTTGAGCAATCTAGAAATGCATTGACAAATATAAGACAAAATTAAGAATAAAATTGAAAATATAATTGATTCACTTTCAAAATCTTATCTATCATTGTACTCAAAAGTAACCCTGTTTAATCTATTAATTATTACTTGAATCGCATACTATTCTCCAACAATATTATATACTAAATCTTTTACTAGTAAAATAAACTCATTATGCAGAAAATTACTGTGGGGAAAAAAGATTGTTTCAATTTCATTAAAATGTATTCAAGCTCCTCTAATACAAAAATGGTTTGGGACTACATTCAATAAATATTTTTAATATTCAAAAGACATTAAATCTTATTTCTGCTTGTGCTCATTTATTTCCATACATGAAAGTGTTCTTCAAGATTACACCAACAGATAAGCTGCCACCAGTCAGTAGATACTGGAAAATCTTGCTTACATTAATTATCAACATTCCAAACTTTATTTATTCACCACCTCAAGACAAATTTAAATATTGGGATATATATTCCAGACAATATGTTCTTCTTTAAATGATAAAAGACCAACTCTAAACAATAACAATAGATAAGTAACCTGAAAATTCAAATTCTGGTCATTAAACGCCAAATATTATGATTTTTTGCTCAAATTAAATCTTGAAGCACTACCAACATTACACTTTTATAGATACAGAAGACATTACATAAATACATAAGATATATGCTAGTTATGTAACAGAGAAACTGAAACACAAGAACCTTTTTTTTTTATCTACTCCACATTTAATAATATTCTCTCATCCATACCATTATTGTACAAATAAAGAAATTGTGACATTCAAACACTCTTACAATCATTTGGTAAAAGTAGTTACTCGCATATTTGAGCAAGTACTTTTATATTATTTTCACTATGGCATACAAGATGCTCCTTCATGTACATCAATAATCCAAGAAGACATTCAAATACATTGTGAAACAAAATGGAACTACTCCACTTAAGAAATAAAAAAATTGTATTCCAAGAGATGTACACAGCCACTTGGTCCATATTGCAACAATGCTCAAAATTATAGCATGAAACAAGACTAATAAAAGACAGAATTAAGAGCCTTGTCAGTGCACAAAACTGAGTGGATGTGTATATAGAAAAATGTAAACTCAAATTTGTAAACCACATGCATATCCTTTATTTTTGTTACACCCCCCCCCCATTACAATTTTCAATTTGTTTATATTAACTCCAATTTATCTGCACATGGTAAAATAGTTATAAATATAACCTTTTCTTGTTATATGCAATAAAGTCTTTTTGAAATAATAATAATAATAATAATAATAATAATAATGATGATGATGATGATAATAATAATAATAATGATGATGATGATGATGATGATGATAATAATAATAATAATAATAATAATAATAATAATAATAATAATAATAATAATAATAATAATAATAATAATAATAACAACAACAACAATAAAGTATCCTTAATTCTGCCTAAAATCTATATATTTTAAATCAGGCATTGCCTAAGATCTAATATTCTCAATCTAGTTTGTATTGTAATGATAGATCAAAAGTTAATATCATTTATTGACTAAAATCATTTCATTTAAAAATACCCAAAATTTTACTTTATTTGAAATTAAAACATGCCAATTTGAGGATTAAAATGAAGTAGAAAATAATTCATAATCATTTCACTAGGTAGAAGTAATGACTTCTTTGAATAAGAAAAAAAGCTTTAAACTATGATTCAGTAGTTTATAATACTTAAAAATATATACAATTCACGCACAAACTTCTTTATAAATCTTAATTTATTATAATTTGAACTATTATAATTGTACAATAATATACTTCAACATTTTGTCTATATTATTTTGTAGTTTTGTCTATATTATTTTGTAGTCTTTATCAATGAACAACATGTTCCTTGACAAAGTCTATAAAATAATATAGTCAAAATGTTGGAGTATATTATTGTACAATTAATAATAGTTTTTTCATCTTCCTCTTCATATTATGATAAATATTATAATAAATCAAGATTTATAAAGAAGTTTGTATGTGGATTGTATATATTTTAAAATTAAAGGGCTATTTTTAAAATAGAAGACTGTGTTGTTATTTTTAAATTTATTTACAATACTTAATATACAAATAAACTTTCATGTTCTAAGAAGCATTTAGGTATTGGATGTTTGATCCAAAAGCAACATTTGATTATCACCATTGATTATTTACTATGGCTTGGCACTCCTTTAATGATCTAGTATTTCAAAAATATCACATATAATGGTTGTCTTTATACATCTTAGTTTTTATTAAACATTTTTATTTTAATTAAAGATTCTCTTTTGTTGTTTGTTTATTTGGATCAAATCTTATAAACAAATTTTTAACATACTTTTAATGAACAGATTTTTAAAAAAATGTACATATGTTAGGTATTGATGAAAATGCAATATTTTAGGGTTGTCCAGCTGATTGTCCAACCCAACAGAGCTGAATTGTATTAGAATTACATCAAAAGTTTTCAGCGATAGTCAATAGATAAGGGAAAAAGTATTATGAAATCTTAATTTTTTTTATTGTTTAACTAAAACTTGCTTTTTAAACACTTAGATAATTTAGAAATTCTATTTGTTTATTTGGGTCAAATCTTGTAACTTATTTTTAACATAAATTTCTATTGAATGAAATTTCTTCAAATTTTGTACAAGGTATTGATGAGAATGCAATATGATAATGCAATATTTCAAGGTTATCCAATTGGTTGCCCAGTCTAATAGTATTGGCAGAAGAATTTCAAACTGTATTAATATTCATTCAATAAGTTTTCAGTGATACACAATAGGTGGCAGTATATATATTTTTAAAAATACACTTACATCAAATTTCATGATCAATTCATTGAAAGATGTTAACAGTTAATTAAAATAAGAGAAAAAGAATGAAGGATAAAATCTTAATTTCTCTTGATTTTTTTAGCTAAAACTTGCTTTTTTAAAATGTTTTTTTCATAAATATAAAAATCTTGAAAACTATTTTTGACATGTACAAATTTCATTTCAAATATTGGAAATATGGCATCAGTGTTTAGATTGTCAGTTTTTAAATTTGAGTATAGTTACAAAAAGTCCATTGCAGAATATTTGAATAGTAACAATAAAAAATAACATATACAATATTTTACATATATAAAAAAGCACATTTATTTCATTTAATGAGGAATGTTCTAACTCCCCCTTCTCAAATATCTTTTTCCTTCAACCACAATTTAACATGAGGAATTTTTCATAAAATTAAAGCATGTTTTATAAAATGTTATATATATATATATATTCTTGGTAGGACGCCATCTGTGGACATAAATACAAGCGTTAGCAAGTTTTTTAACTTGCATTTTTGTTTATCATAAATGTACCTTTGAGGTCTTTCTTGCAATGATATAGATTGCAGAGGCTTCTACTATGTGGTGATGCTGAACTGAGATCAGACCCATGTAGCTATCTGGTTTGCTATGCTGAGTTTGAAGACATTACGTGTCTAAAAAATTCACGCTTGCAAGCTGAATAGAAATTGTTTCATAAACGCTCAGAGTTTGTATTCAGATCTAGTTTCTTTATTCCTGTCTTTCACTGACGATAGCAAATAGCTTGAAATCATGATCTGAAAGTGGAATTATAGTTAGAGATAGTGAATACTAACTACTCTGACATTTATGTAAACAAAACATACGCTTGATTGGCAGTCTTGGTAGGACGCCATCTGTGGACATAAATACAAGCGTTAGCAAGTTTTTTAACTTGCATTTTTGTTTATCATAAATGTACCTTTGAGGTCTTTCTTGCAATGATATAGATTGCAGAGGCTTCTACTATGTGGTGATGCTGAACTGAGATCAGACCCATGTAGCTATCTGGTTTGCTATGCTGAGTTTGAAGACATTACGTGTCTAAAAAATTCACGCTTGCAAGCTGAATAGAAATTGTTTCATAAACGCTCAGAGTTTGTATTCAGATCTAGTTTCTTTATTCCTGTCTTTCACTGACGATAGCAAATAGCTTGAAATCATGATCTGAAAGTGGAATTATAGTTAGAGATAGTGAATACTAACTACTCTGACGTTTATGTAAACAAAACATACGCTTGATTGGCAGTCTTGGTAGGACGCCATCTGTGGACATAAATACAAGCGTTAGCAAGTTTTTTAACTTGCATTTTTGTTTATCATAAATGTACCTTTGAGGTCTTTCTTGCAATGATATAGATTGCAGAGGCTTCTACTATGTGGTGAAGCTGAACTGAGATCAGACCCATGTAGCTATCTGGTTTGCTATGCTGAGTTTGAAGACATTACGTGTCTAAAAAATTCACGCTTGCAAGCTGAATAGAAATTGTTTCATAAACGCTCAGAGTTTGTATTCAGATCTAGTTTCTTTATTCCTGTCTTTCACTGACGATAGCAAATAGCTTGAAATCATGATCTGAAAGTGGAATTATAGTTAGAGATAGTGAATACTAACTACTCTGACGTTTATGTAAACAAAACATACGCTTGATTGGCAGTCTTGGTAGGATGCCATCTGTGGACATAAATACAAGCGTTAGCAAGTTTTTTAACTTGCATTTTTGTTTATCATATATATATATTATGTGTAATAGAAGCAATGCATAATACTCAGTAGCATCCCTAAGATTGGTCATCCAGACATATGCCCAGGGCTAATGCCTTTAAAAAGTTCATCAAATAGGTAATGCATTTCCCAATTTAAGTATAATCTTAAGAATTTTATTAACAATTCCGATAACCATTGCTGAGTCCTAACATAGTTTGTCAAAGCTTAAAATAATAAAAAACATTTAAGATCCACAAGCACAAGAAAGATTATCCAATCTAACATTGCTTTCCATAGGAAATATATTATACTCAGACTTAAATTTAAGTGAGATAATAAGTACGTTTGCTGAAATTAAAGTAAGGAAAATAAAGTTATATTAATTTTGCTTTTCTTTTATTAAGTATTACTATTTAGATAAAAATAAATGTTGTATAGGTTCCTTTCTTGTATTAAACATTAAAGATTTGATTTATTTATTCACTTTTTTATTTACTGGAGGCCCCATTCCGTATTTGTGCCTGGGGCCTCAAATCCAAAAGATGGCGCTGATAATGCCAGCTGAAATCCTTTTCAATGAGCTGCAAAAATTCAGGCTATACTTTATTTAAAGGGGGAACATAGCTGAAACAATATAGATATGGTTGTTTTAAATATATTATGTGATTATTATGAATATATTTATTGAATTGTAGCAAAAAATCAAATCTTCCATCTTATTATATTTGCGTGGTATACTATTTTTAATTCTAGTTTATTACTTATATTGTTTAATACATTTAAAATATTTATAATTTGAACATAATAAATGTTAAATACAAATCTTTTATAATTTTAATGCATTAATAATGATGCGTTATTAAACATTTCTAATGATAGATAGTCACTCATAATTGCTTTTGGGTTATTTAATTATTGTATAAATTACTGCCTATATATTTTAATGCAATAGTAAAATTTCAGACTCTGGAATCTAAGATTCTCAGTATTTTACGCACCCTAACTTTTTATAAACTCCCAAACAATAAACTCATTTGATTATTTATAATGCCATATATACTATAAGCCAACCAGACAAAGTCTATATTTTTGGACATGAGAGAGAATGCATAAATAAAAAATCACTTGATTGACCTTTTCTCTGATACTATCCTTAAGCAAACTAAGCATCTATCTAGAATGTAGGGTGCAATGGAAAGAGGGGGGGAGGGATACTGATCACAGATTTAGATAAAGTTTACTGTTTTGTAATAATAATAATAATAATAATAATAATAATAATAATAATAATAATAATAATAATAATAATAATAATAATAATAATAATAATAATAATAATAATAATAATAATAATAATAATAATAATAATAATAATAATAATAATAATAATAATAATAATAGTAGTAGTAATACATTTTAGACTTTGTAGTGTTTGTAAAAATGGCAGACATTTTTGTGCACTCCAGAAAAAACTAGAATTTATCCGAGAGGTTGTTTTTAGATCGCACTCTGATAACTAAGGAATTTAATTAGTGCATTGACGTAATGGCGATCAACAATGCCAAAAAATATTTGCTGATTACAAATATTTTTGGATAAGAGACATTGCCTTATTGGACAGTGCATTGATTGATTGTTGTAGTTATCAGAGAGTGATAAGAGGACTGTGTAACATCTAAGCAGAGCAGTAGTTGAGTGGCAGTATTTGAGTAGACATCTGTTTAACACCAGCAGAGATATCTTGTGTTAGTGCTTGTGGTTAATGACCAGCGCCCAATGGAAATGTAGTTCATGGGTATAGCTGAAGGAGACCACAGTGGAGATATTCAGAGCCTTCGTTGGAGAGCATTCATTGCAGACCAATTCATTGGAGAGCATTCATAGCAGACCAATTCGTTGGAGAGCATGTTGCAGACCAATTTGTTGGAGAGCATCCACTTGTAGACCATTCATTTGGAGAGCACCCAGTGCAGAAAATACAGAGTATATTCAGAGAATTCATTGCAGACCATTTGTTGGGGAGCATATGCAGCAGAGCATTAGTGGCAAGAAAACAGCGTGGGAATTGAACATTAGCGAACGTTATTGGATAGCCGCACAGTCGTAAGTGCGGATATAACATTGGCGCAGTTGCATTTGGAACCTGTGAGTAGCGAATAAGTTAGATGGAGAAACCTGGGGAAAATGGAAATCCCAGTTAGTAACGTTAATAACGGAAGTGAATGGCTAAAGTTTTTGTTGCAAGTTTACGTGATGAAACATCAGTGAAAGTTTGGAAATAAAACGTTTGTGCAGTTAACATTGGAAGCTGAGTTTACCATGCTTACAGTCACCATTGAATGTAATTGGTGAAAAGTTTCAGCAGCAGTTAAATCGTATATTTCTAAGTGAAATAACAGGAAAGTAGGAGTATAAAAACAACACCAAGGAATGGTGACAAGGGTTTTTCTGGAGTGGAGGAAGGTGTAGTGTTTGTAAAAATGGCAGACATTTTTGTGCACTCCAGAAAAAACTAGAATTTATTTGAGAGGTTGTTTTTAGATCGTGCTCTGATAACTGAGGAATTTAATTAGTGCATTGATGTAATGGCCAAAAAATATTGGCTGATTACAAATATTTCTGGATAAGAGATGTTGCCTTATTGGACATGGTATTGATTGATTGTTGTAGTTATCAGAGAGCGATAAGAGGACTGTGTAACATCTAAGCAGAGCAGTAGTTGAGTGGCAGTATTTGGGTAGACATCTGTTTAACACCAGCAGAGATATCTCGCATTAGTGCTTGCGGTTAATGACCAGCGCCCAGTGGAAATGTAGTTCATGGGTATAGCTGAAGGAGACTGCAGTGGAGATATTCAGAGCCTTCGTTGGAGAGCATTCATTGCAGACCAATTTGATGGAGAGCATTCGTTGCAGACCAATTCGTTGGAGAGCACATTGTAGACCAATTTGTTGGAGAGCATCCGCTTGCAGACCATTCGTTTGGAGAGCACCCAGTGCAAAAAATACAGAGTATATTCAGAGCATTCATTGCAGACCCTTTGTTGGAGAGCATACACAGCAGAGCATTAGTGGCAAGAAAACAGCATGGGAATTGAAAATTAGCGAACGTTATTGGATAGCCGCACAGTCATAAGTGCGGATATAACAGACTTTTTATTTTTTACTAAATGTCTCTGTAAAAATCGAAAGTGGCAAATTTATTGGAGGGAAAGAAGAGGATGCAAGTGACTGCACCCCCCCCCCAGGATACAAAATGTTTTGTCTTCAGTTTTGTTTAAAATCTGATCACCAACACACTGTATATCTGTGGTATCACAGACAAGTTAATTAGGATTGTTTGAAATTTATTATGTAAATAGCATTATAAAATTAGGGGGATTCATAAATAAGTACAGAATTGTATGACTAAATAATATTAGAAGTGTATAACTAAATAATATTGGAATTATCTAAATAATTATTTAATGTAACGATGTCATGTAGAAAATAATCATATATGGTGTGAAGGTTTAAAGTAAAATTGACCACTAAAATGCCTCGCCTTATAAAGTGAAATTGGGGATGAATCAAAACCCATAGGGACTAGTGAAAGGCTCAGTTAGCAGACCATATAAAGAGAGGTATTTATGGAATTAGAGATGTTTTGTTTGAACTCCAGAAGTCATGTATATAAGTGGAATGTAGAGGGAGAATCGGGGTAGTAAAAAATTAGAGACTACAGTGGCCCTAACGGGCAGAACTATGAAACCCAACTTTAAGGGAGTGCTTTACCGTCGTATGTAATAGTTATGTATGTAATTGAATTTGCTGGAAATTAAATTAATATTTTAACTTACGTAAATCTGTCTAAATTTCTCATTTGTTTGACACATACACGTCAATATCTAGTTTGTTATATCTTTTTATTAGGAATATAGATTTTTTTTTAAAAAAGTTGTACATACTGTATGCTACACCTTATATTCAAATTCATCTCACATCATTCCTATTTATATATAAGACAATGATAAATATTTTTATGTAATGTTTTGAGACTAATACATTGTCACTGTTTATATATAATAGAAGTGTCCTCTGGCTGCACCATTTGACAATACATTTTAAAGGCAAAAGAGGAACCTTTTTATTATTTTTATTTTTTACAGGATTGTCTGCAATGTCTTTTGTCTTTGCTATAAGGAATGCATTTTCAATCAATCAAAAATTTATTTCTTAATATTTGTATTTTTAAATGTGATTAACATCTGTACTTAGCAAGTATATTTTTACTTTTTATTTTTAAGCTTATTAATGATGATTTGAATATTAATATAATATATAAAAATTCCAATGCTAAATATTTTTATAATTATAAATTTTATTAAACGCCCCTTTTTTTTTTTAATTATTAATTACTTATGGTGACATTTTAAAAAAGAGTCTTAAAAAAATATGGGGGGGGAATATAGGGCCCCACCTTTGTATTTTTTTTGAAATATTTTTTTAAGTTAAAACTTTCTGAAATTTTTATTAAAATATTTTTATGTAATATTTTGAGATTAACTCATTGCAAAAATTGTCTATATATAAGCAACATTTGACAGTACAATTTTATCCTCTTTTTATCTAGAGGGTTTCTGCAATGTTTTTGCTAGAAGAAATAAATTTTTGATCAATCAAAAATTTATTTCTAAATATTTTTAAACTTGATTGACGTATGTATTTGGCAAGTATGAGGTGTTAGAGGGTACTTCTATTATATATACACAATTTCATTGAGTTAATCTCAAAACATTATATATATGTATCAGTATCAAACAAACAAGAATTAAATTATTAAAGAGTTATATTAAATTTTTGCAGTTATTTTTATCCCATTTTAGAGTCATCTGGTGTAAACTTGAGTAATTTATGGACTCCATATGGTACAATAAGCATATGAGAGATCTTATGATGTTTTGTTGATATTAAATTTTGACAAAAGATATATTGCCAAGTATTACCACAATACAGTAACAATATGCAATATGCATATTAGCAATGTCCCCCTAAGTAAAAGTAAAGCAACAGGTCTTATCTGCAATATAGGGGTTAAACATGTATGTGTCTACCTATGATCTGAGTTCATGTCTGGATAGAGCAAATATTGGGAAAAAATGTAAGATGCAAGCAAGCTTGGGATTATTATTCAATAGAATTAGTTGTTAAACATACATCTAGTTATTATTAGCTAATGAATATAGATCTCAGATTGATGTAGTGATCTGATGATTGTTAACTTGCTGACTGCAAAAGGCAAAAATAGTTGTTGTAGAGTGATGAATGATGCTCATGATCTGTGGTTCAAAGATAGACTGAACATGAAAATTCTAAGTAGATTTAGAATAATTTTACGCATGTGGCAGGTCTATAGCTAACCAAACTAACTACCAGTTTCAAATGGATATCTAGTGGCTGCTAATTGAAGGTTAAAAATCATAAGTTAATCTGAATTAGTGCACTGAATCTCAATGTTTTATGAATATAGTATGATGCTGCCTACACAGCTAGTGATAAGGTGTCATACTCCTGTATGTGCAAAGTCCATTCATTACTTTTATATTATCTTAGTAATACAGGTTTCTGCCACTAGTGAGATCTTCTGTTCAATGATTGGCTTTGAGCTGATGGTTTGATATAATCTTAAATGAAAGTATGCAAGCATTGATTGCATATGTAATCACTGAAATGACAAACTTTCTGAACATTGTTTATATCTGTGCACTGCCCTCTAATGTCATGTTTTTTATTTATAGTTGTTTTTTTCAATTCTTATAAGGCTAGCAAATCTGATTAATGATGTTAATTAGGATTAACTTCAAGCATAGTCAGCTGCTACAAAGGACTGGAAATAAATGTAAATAAATTCATTTTGCATTTGCAAGGTGAATTTGAATAGAAGGTAGTGTATTGGTAAAAAAACAGCAGTTAGAAAGTTTATCATTCCAAGGATTATATTTCAGCAAATTCTTATACAAAAGTAAGTTACATATAAATTTATATAAAGGCAAAGGGTAAACAACTTCTTACTAGTATTGCCATTGAAGTATATTTTTATAGAGAAACAGTAAAGCATAAGATATTTTTTTCCAGATTAGGTTTCAATAAGTTGAAGGTTTTTATGATTTTCTTTCTTGTTTTACCACTTAGTTAAGAACTGCCATATACCCAGTTATTGGACAACAATTGAAATGATAGCAGGATTAATTACGAACTGATTATCAGACAAAGTTGTCTGGAAAAAATGTTTTCACAATAGCATGATCTTACAAAATGTTAAAATGGTGTGCAGTAATGATTTGATAATTCCACTGCTCATGATTTTTTGACAATCAGCAGATGTAAACTCTTCATGTTTGAGGAAAATGTTAATAATGTCATCTGTGGACTCTATTAAATTTTTTAAAACTGAGTTCACTCTTTTTTTTATCATGGAAATAGTTTTCCTGTTGCATTGATGATGATTTACTAGCAACAACATTTTTTTTCTTATAAAAGAAAGAATTGACCTGGAAAAACTTCAGAATATACTCATATACATTAAAACTAATTTGAGGACCAAAGGGTTTGATCAGACACACCTGTTAAAAAAGAATTGATGTTAAAATAGCAACTCATTAAAGAGATTATTTTTCGGCGGCGGTGGCATAAAGTTCAAGGTGAACTGTATTGTTAGTCCATGAAATGTGTATCTCTACATTAATAATTAACTCCATTTATTTTATAGATTATGGCTATACTTATCTACATTATTATTTATTGGTTCTTCTTAAGTCACTGCAAGGTTTAGCATAGTAGTAAAGTAGTGAGCTCAAAAACTGAAGATTTTTAGATTAAAGTTCAATGTGTCACTTTTAGTGTTCAACCATTGCATAACCTCATTTAGCGATTAATTTTATTATTATTGCAGCTATTATTATTATTACTACTACTAGTAGTAGTAGTAATAGTAGCAGTAGTAGCAGCAATAGTAGTAATAGTAGTAGTGGTAGTAGTAGTAAGTATTAAGTGGTTATCATCATAGTTACGTTTAATCAGATTTTTCATCAGTCCATCTTTAACCTTATATGGATTAGCATAGTGTTAAAACTAGGAACTAAAGAGCTAACGATTCTTGGTCAATTCTCAGCTAACTAAAACATATTTTTTAAAAATCAGGAAATAATCTATTATGTTCAACTATGCTCTTAGTGTTCTAATGACTATGATCTTTCATCAATTAAGCATACGATTATTTAAGTAGTGAATTCACTCACTAATCATAAAATTAAAGATATTGAAATATTACGGTTTAGCAGTTAAAGACAATAGTGAGCCTAATAATTGGGTCTTGATGTTAAATTCTTATCAGACACTTCATATTATCATCTTCTTAGGCTTATATCTGTAAAAGTAAATTTGTGCTGCGTCCAATAATAGCGTTTCTGTTGTTTTACCCATATATTTTATATAAACTAATTGAAATTTCTAATTCGTATTTAAACTGTTTATAATTAAACATAAGTTAGCCTTATTAATAAATGTTACGTATTCACATTAATTTTCCATTACTAAATTTAAATTATGGTGCAGTTTTATAAAATCATATTCGAAAAAAAATCATCTGATGAGATTTTTTATCCGGAAATAGAATAGCAAAAACTAAACTTTATATTAAACTGGAAATAATCATTTAATATAATCTATAATGGCTTTTTCAAATTAATCCCCTTTTATATCACGATCAAGAATTAATTTAGATTTTATTCTTTTTGTTTACGTTTAAAAATCGGTAGCAGCTTATGTAATTCTCTCTTTTATTGGCATTATTAGCTATCTAAAATGCCCGGACAAGATCATGTCACAATGGGATGTCCTGCCCTTAACGAACTAACTGTCGATCCTTTGCGGACTAACTCTATCATGGCTCTTTATTACTTTCAGACAAGATTTATTTGTTTCCGTAGAAACAGCTTCAAACTTTCAACTATCTTTTACTCAATAAAAATCTCTCTTAAACACAACATTCTAGCAAAAACAGAAATCAATTTCAATAACAAGCAGGAAACACGATTTGCAGTAACAACTGTAATATATTAAAGCTTGTTGAATAATGCAGTAAAAGTGGGAGAGAGAGAGAGAGATAGGAAACTATTATTACAACATTAGTTATTAAAAATATTTAATAAAAAGTATATACTTATCAAGTATATATAGGTTGGGTGTATGTGAAATACACGTTTACATATTTTGAAGCTGTGAGAGTTAACTGCCAAATCGCTCCAACTGATGATTTGGCAAACCAGTTTCAAAGTTCATTGGGCTCTCATCCGATACTTCATAATGTTGTCTTTTGTTTAACGATGCCAGTGTGACTTTTAAATTGGTTGTCATAGATACTTATTAAATCCTCACTAACTCTAGATATATTTATCTTGGTATATTTATTAATAGCAACATTCAGCAAGACGTAATGTTTGTTTGCTATTGGTTTTGAAACTTGGAAATATCCATATCATGTTCAATGACTGATAGTCAATCACGTGATCAGCTCAGTCATGGAGTTTCGAAATATTTCCTTTTGCATTTACAGCAATACTTGTTATATTCATAGCTTGCATTTTTAAGCTGTACTGGGTGAACTGTAATATTTTCAGTTTACCAACAGACTTGGGGTTTTCATTCAGAATAGGCAGTCCATAGACAAACTAAATAGCAATTGCTACTAAATAAATATCTAATTATTTTTAGCTAGAAAGTAAAACCAAAAAAAAAAAGAAAAAAAAATTTAAATCCTTTTTATTCTGTAATTGTCCAGTACAGTGGGTAATAACTTTTTGACATCCGTTAGAGAGGATTTTGCACTAAAATGATCTACTTAAAATATATTTTATTTTTCACTATATCTTTTATTTTACACACGCATATATATGTATATGAAATCTAAATGAAATAAAAAATTCCAATTAAGGTATGAATAAATAACATCCATTCGCCAATAAACCATAATAAATAACTAATCCATCTATCCTCACATGCTATGTCAGCCAATAGGATTCTTTGTAACATTTGTATTAGTTGATTTAGTTATTATATCTTCAGATTTATTGTGAGAATTGTTGAAGACACCTTAGTCCAGAAAAAAAGTTTTTATTTTTATTTTTCAAAAATAACTTTATTGTTTTAATATATTTTCCATATTTGTATAGATGTTTTTAATAATAATTGAAGTCAAAAGAATTTTGTTTTGCCATAAATTCTATTTAAACTGAAAAACTCATGGAAAATTAATTATGCAGTTATAGTTCCTATTTTTAATGATCGTTTAACAGTATTGTCATCTTTTAATGTTATTAATTTAAAATACGTTTGTTTATAGAAGATGCATAAAAGAAAGGGTATTAAATTTAATGCATTCTAATAATGTGTTATTTATGTGAAAGTTAGTGATAATGGTGTTTAACTTAGTGTTAATAATGGGACTATTTCATCATCTAGTTTAATTGTCAAATGTTTTAGAAAAATACCCTTTTTATTTAGTCAAGTATTGGCAATACCATGCAAATTAGTATGGAATACAATTGTCCAAGTGTTATTTCCCCCTATTCTTTAGATGTTTCTGACCTGACCAGTGGCAATTCTAGCATAGCAATCAAATTGAAGTCTTTAAAATTCATAAATACTGAATATAAGTTGACAATGTAATAAGTAGGCCACTCTATCAATGACAGTATTCAGTAAAAAATTGATACTCATATCTATAATGGATCTCATGATTTCTCCATTTTCTTATTTTTAATAGCAAGATTAATAAGTAGTTTTCCAAAAATTATGGAATGCCTTAGGTTGACTTATGGGTTACTTGCTATTATTATGTGATCAGCTTCTTCAAATTTTCCCTTTTTATTACCTTTTTCTCTCTATTCAATATTCTTGTTCTGGGAACATTTGAATATATGTTTGATGATCTGCTATTTTAAACATGCATGTTTTACTCTTCCAATTACTCTTTCAGATTTATATTTTACTCTTCCAATTACTCTTTCAAGTTCTTCTAGTCATTTTCAATGGGTTGGTAATTTCAATGAAATATGTCTTCACATTCACACAGTATTTCACAGTTTCATTTTTTGTTTCCAGCCTTTCAAATTGAAGCTTTTAGATTTCCTCATTGCATGTTATGGCATTGAAAATCTGTTCTGATATTATTGATTTTAAATGTATTTACTTTGTTTAAGATTTTCTTAATAAAAGCTGGTGGATTATTCTTTATGAGAATGTGTTCTTTGTTGAACTTTTATTTTTCAAGTATTGTCTTGGAACAAACTCCTTTACTCTGTTTCAAGGATACATCTTGTGTATGTTGTAATTGGTTGTACGTAGGTTTTCTGTAAATAGTGCTTTTGATTTTTTGCTAGTTTCTTCTTCTTGTTCTTATTCTATTATGAATGAAACTGAAAAGAGTTATTGATATATACCCAGAATGTTTCTAATAATGCTTCATTATGTGGCCATACAACAAATGTATTTTCTGCTTAGCAGAGTCAGACCTTTAATGCAGATGGAGTAGCATTTATGCCGGTGGTTTTAAGTTTTTCTTGTGTTACTAATCAGGAATGACAGTGCTGAATTTACAGCCATTCTTTGATTTTGCTTAAAGAATTCTGTGTCAAATTGAGAGTACTATCAATATAAATAATTGTTGAGTTTATAAACTTTTACTTTAATTTAATTATTTCTTTACAACAGCCAATGCTTCATCATTGTATTTATAAAGAAACTTTCCATACCAAAGCTTACTGATTTCTTTTTACTTTTTATGTTCTTTATTAACTCTACAAAGTATCTAAAATTCATGACAAAGAACTGTTCTAATACACCAAAGAACAAAAAATCTTAAGAAATCTTGGGAAAAAATTGGCATTAAAAGATCATACTTTTTGTGATTCCAGGGACTGTGAAGCTGTAAATTTTTCCTGAAATATGTTGTTGATTTTCTGAATAATTGGGAGTTTGCTTCTTTAGCAGGTATAAACAAATTTGCTATTTTTTGGCATTGGTCTATAGTGAAGCTCTCTTTTATTGCTGTAATCAGTAGCATCCATTCCAGCTGCAAACTTTGTCATCAAGGACAATAATTATAGATTTATTTCCATAATCACAGATATAATCAAATAAAAATAAAATCATAGAAAAACAAACTATCACTGAAAAAGTTCTAAATAGGATCCTCAAGTTGGAAAAGAAAGCACCAAGCTCCTACAGTCATCTTGGTGAATATCATAAAATATGATGATTTTAAGATTGAAATTGTATATAATGGCAAACAAGTGATGGTGAAGAGAATGATGATAAAGTTAAAGAAAGTTAAGAGATTAATGTCAGAAATGAATAAAGTGATGCTTTTTATATTTTGATGACATTGAAAAAATGATAAAGTGATAAAGTGGAAATAATTAATTGGATGGTGATGATGATGGTAGTGAAGGGAATGCAGAAAATTAATTAGAAGAGATGAAAAATAGAGATAGTGAAGATTTAATCTGAAAATAGAGTGGAATCAAAAGATCTTCATGAGGATCAGCATAAGATGAATGATATACTAAAAATGAATTTGATAATGATGAAGCAAAAAATAATTTGGAGACTGCAATTGATCTTTCTGAAGAAGTCACTTCAGATGATGAAAATTATATGCTAATATTGAAGAAGCTTCTATTCATGAAGTCCATATCTCTCACTGATAATAAATATTTTAAATAAGAAAAAAGCTTCTACTCATGAAGTCCATATATATATAATTAAGTGCTGACTTCTATCTTGATTGAGTTTCAGTAAACTGACAATTGCTTTTTTTATCTTTTGTAATTTTTTTCATGGCGACCTCTATTGGACTTAGTGCTATGTTATTTATTAATTGCAAAATTATCACAACTTTTTATTCCTGTGTTGTCTTAATGATTATTGGTCCAAACATAATAAGTGGTGATTTACTATCAGTAGGAGACAGATAATTATTTTTACTTCTGTGATTGTGATTTCTTAAAAAGCTAACATAAATTAGGTGTTGGTGCTACAAACATATTGTCAGTGTTTCTTAAAAATAGAACTTTAATTTGATCATATTCCATATGTTTAATATCAAGTAAAAGAGCGCATTGCAATTCTGTTGGTCTTGTATAGATAAGATAATTATGAGTAAAGTTATTTGGTTTTTACTTATATTTTTCTCATGATCTATCATAGTTCAAGAGAATTAAACATAACATTTGTTCTCTCTCAATTTCTCATTGCACTTCCAATTGATATTAATGCATTATGTTCATAAAATAAGAACCCCTTACATCCCAGGCAATGAATATTGTAACAATCCAAGAGGGATTTAATTACAATCCAAAAGGCCAATGTTAATTGCTGCAGGCAATAGGGTAGTACATCATTATATTTTATTTTTATTATAATCAGTTTTATCTATAATCATAATAATATTCATATATTTACTTTGATATGTTCAGATTTGCTAATATAGTTGAGAACATTGTCAAAAATACTATCAGATTTTATGAGCAGGTCATATGATTTTTTTTACTAGAGCAAAAATTAAGAAATCTTTCCTTTATATATATATAAATAGTACTAGATCTTTTTAGATTATCAGATTTTACCAAGAACTAGAAAAATTCTTCAATCACTAATACCCTAGAAAAAGAGGCTATGTATACTGTCCTGTTTTTATTATCACTTTCTTTTTATTTATTTTTCTAATTCCTTTAATGCTTGCATTCTTGTCTCTTCTTTTTTAAACATAGTTATACTTTCAGCCCTAACTGGTGAATAAGTAATCTACCTGTAAGTAATAATCACTTACTTTTTTATTTTCTTTTGTTTGTTTCACTTGTCACTTTTCTTTATCAAGATCTTCAATTGAAATTACCCTTTACCTTCTTTCTTTTTTTTTACTTTTGACAGGGAGGCTATTACATTTCTCAGATAAATCTATAACCATTCTCTGTGCTGACAAAGACAATACTACAGTTGTAATGGATACTAATAATTATGATAATAAAATAACAGAACTCCTCACTCACAATAGGACAATAAATACAAAAAGATGGCAAATAATCTTACATTCAATTGCTAGAAATAAAGTTACTAGGATTACTCAGAAAATATCACAGATGTTCCACCAATTTAAGGAAAAAATAACATATTTCAGCCAAATTCTACATATTTGTCATCTATAGTCTACCCAAAATGCATAAAGACTACATCTAATTTCATGCACAATTATTATAGTCACTTGGAAAAAATAAAAAATGTTTCAGACAATGGATTAGCCTTCTTCAGGTAACCAAAAAAAATGTCAGAAAAATTCTACACTTCTATAGTATACAGTCTACCCAATATCCATAACGACCACATTCCATTCAAACTTAATTCCACATACAATTATTACAGACATTTGAAAATATTAAAAAATGTTTCAACAGTGGCTTAACCTTCTTCAGACCACACACAAAAAGACAAATCAATAATTTATTAAGATAAAAGTAAACCATTAAATAGTTGACAATGATTGTAAGATTTATGTAAAGATATTTACCAAGATAATAAAAACAATTACTCAAGGCTTTAATAGTTTTACAAATGTAGATGATAATAATCAATCCTTAAGCTATTAACATTCACCAGCATTAATTATATTCTTCTCATTAATCCAATAATTTTCTTATGACATTTTCTTTTACTGTTTTTTTCCCAACTATTTGTAGCCAGAAGTTTATTTTTTAGACTATTTTAAATTTTCATTCTTTTTGTTTAACTTTCTCTTATTTTCCAAAAACAATTTCAACATCATTCATAATTTCCTTATTCCTAACTATATACTAATTTTTATTTGAATTCATTTCTTTTTTAATGTCTTTTATTCTATGATTTAAACTAATGGTAAAAAGATTAACTTGAGAGTTAAAGTTTTTGGAATCAATGTTTGTTGGTCATTTTTTCTGTACAAACATTGCATAATCTAAACATATTCTTTCTATTTTTTTTTATTCTCCTCAAACGTATATCTCAAAATCTTACTCTTTTTTTTCTAATCTTTTCTATATATTTTTTAAACTATCCACTATATAAAACTTTTTTAAAACCAATGAATAGCCATAAAAATCTAATATTTTTATTGTTATTTTCATCAGGCATAACTTTTTAAATGTTTGTCTGAAGTCTTGCGATGGTGATGATGTACTGCATTTGTCATCCATGTTGTACCAGAACATGTTAGTATAAAACATTGTTTATAATGGTCTTTTTTTTCTACTTTTGTAAGATGTTGGTGGCATGAAAAAATGATAATTCACTAACGTTTTTAAACTAGTAACCTTTAGATTTATATAATAAAAACATTCCACTCTTCTTACAATTTTAAAGCAAAATATATTTATTAGTTTTACAATTTCAACTGTTCCTAACACTTCCTCAGATCTACAAAATTTAAACATTATATCAATACAACCATATTTCATGAATGTGAAAATTTAAATGACACTCTAACCAATGTAAATGATTCAATCCCCTCACCAGACTGTCACTTGATAAAGGCTATCATATATTTGAAGAAGAAAGGAAAAAATACTAAACAAAATGTTGTATATTTTGTTTTTATTTTACATAACATATTTACCAATGTGAACATATTTTAGCAGAGATATAGTAAAATCTTCTTTTATCATTTCATTTCTGTCATTCTTTCTCTCATCTGTTGCCTCATCTTTTTGGTTCTGGAGTCAGTGCTATAATGATATTTTTTTCTAGCTCATGTCTGCTCTAACTTTCATTGTGAAGCACAATGCTTTTCCATATTGAGAGTTTGTTGCACTTTTTCAATTTGTATGTGTTGTTAAAAGTCACGAGAGTCATTCTTCATCATGACATAATTATGATATCATGTTTGCTTTGGACTTTTAATTTATTGCAAGCAGTTGAATTACATTAGTGTGTACCATAGCTTTATTGTCCTTATTATCTGGTTGCATAAAAAGCAAGAGAAAATTCTGCATCAGCAATTGGAGATCGAGATTCAGGAGATGTAATCCAAGAGCTAATCAAAAAAATATTGTGACAAATGGAAAAAAAAAATCAATTAAGGAGTTTTAACGGCATTCAAATTCAAAAGCATAATTTTCATATAGCGCCAATGTGTGCACATATCCACTTAATAAGACTATTCTTCATAAAAACATAATGACAATGGCAATGCGTTTATAACATTAAAAATGCACTGTATCTATTCTCTTAATAATGCAGTTTAATACACAGAAGTTAGAATGAAGAAAGTGTTATGGTATATTACAAAATTGTGGATGCACGGCTGAAAAGACTTCTGTTTTATTGGAAGGCTTATAGTCATATAGTACTTTTGGAATCCAGATAAGAAATAATTCTTATGTAGCGTGCTTTCTTACCTTTCAAATTAGAATCTTGCTATAGTGGTAAACATTCTAAAGACAAATTTATTATTTTACTTTTAATTGACAGCGATGAAAATGACAAAAGCATATTGACTGCTGTGGAAAATCTTTAAAGCATCCATGATGGATTTCAAATTTATAATCTTTTAAGAATGAAAAAATAACTATGCATCAAATACTATGTGGATAATAAATTTTGGATTATCTAGATTTTGAATCATTTCTGTAATCATGAGATGGTAAACATAGATAGACATTTAAGCATTTTCTATTTTGTTATCATAACAAATCTTAGCAGCCTTATAGACCACCTTATCTTAGCAACTCAATATTTTAGGTTTGATCAGTTCACTTAGTTAGTACATAATTATTGATGTTTTAGGGATCATTTTTCAGTTGATGTTCTAAGGATCATTTTTTAGTTGGAAATCTTTGGAGAAAAAAAAAATCTGGCCAAATGAGACGTTTTCATTTTATGCATGGTTGGCGTAGTTGGAAAACCGACCGACTTGGGAGATCCCAGGATCGATTCTGAGCTCGAACTTCTTATTAACTCCCGAGCAATAAAGCCATTAGCATTTTTTAAAAATCATATTAATATGCACTTTTAAAACGAAAAGCAACCGATCACGTGATTGAATAAAATTTCTTTATTGATGAATTACACAGATTACTTTGTAACTCCGAAGTAAGAATTAGTGGTTGAAACGTATATTTTATTATTACTTTTTTATATATAAATTTTGAACTATTTCAGTTAAAGGTTTTATGGCCTGATGGTTTATTATATATATACGCGTACATACATTAGTAAAAAAAAAAAAAAAAATAGATTGCAAATTTCGAAGTAAATATTGTTATCAAATTCCTTACGCTGATAAATTTAATTCATGTATAACCAAACGCAAACATAATCATCTTTATATTATATTTAAAATTTTATAAATTACTAATTTGACTTATAATGACTACGTTCTTACAGAAAATAATCAAAACGCTCGTTTAGCTAGAGTTTCATCACGGACTTAATTGCAAAAATCTCGCTTCTTACGATCATTAACCATCTCTATTTGTCGCAAGTCTATTATGCGTTGGTTAAAGTCAACAGAATTAGCACAAATTAAACAAATCTTTTTAAAAAAAATATTGTATATATATTCATTGTCTTGATAATAGAGTAAAGAGGGTGCCATATGAGACCCACTAGTAATAGTTTAGTGGCAAAAATCTCATAAAAGTTTCCATTATTTAGATCATTAGCTTAACATTGTACAATTTCAATAAACGGAAAATGTTTGGATAGAATTCTCCATAGAGCATGTAAAGATGATGTGGGATCGCTTAAAGAAAAAGTAGTTGGCTATTCCTACAAACTTATTTCAAAGCCAAAATATTTAATTTACAATCCAAAAAGTTAAAATTACTTAAAAGAATTACAAAAAAAAAAAAAAGAGTATATATATATTTACTTATTATTGTATAAAAAATTACTAAAAAATTTAGACGAAAAAAAAATGCTTTTCATATGTAGGTTGTTTTTCGATGTTTATCAATGCCTCTCTTATCTTAACTCCACCACATCTCAACTATTCATATCAAACATTTGAATCTTAACATCCATGTTGTCAGTCATACCTTTCATCATACAATTCTCATGCAAGATAGGGACGGATTTCATTCCACTTTTAACAACTATTGCGTTCTAGTTTAAACATAAATGAGAACGTGTTTGTATCTGATCTGTAATAGGCTGCATCCTTGTTTCCAAAACTTACTAGTTTTGTTAATTCTTATATACATCTCGACGACTAATGCTAATAATTATTTTGCATTAGCGGAGTAATCTAGAAGTGTCTATTATTACAATTTGGTTCTTTGGTTGAGATTAGAAACTATCTGTTATGTGGGGGAAATGAGAATTTCCGTTTTTTAACACTAGTTAAAAATTTGTGGCCATGACCATATATAATATGTCTTGGTATTACGATTAGGCTATTATTCTCATGGAATGTCCATTACTTACATTTTTAATGAAATTTGAAAAAAAAAAAATTAATTAACCAATAATTAAAAAAATTTTAAAATAGCCAAAATCATTAGATAGTTAGCCGATTACTCATTAGTACTTGGGCACCTATATATTCTTAGCTGGTAAGTTAAAATATAACCTTAAAAAAACCACATCAATTTAAATCACTTGCAAATCATACGGTCATTCTAACTCTGAAAAAAAAAAAAAAGGCAAATTACAGAAAACAAAAGATTGGAGTTTGAATTGCTACGTTTTTGCGACATGTATGCCCATACAATCATGCAGAAATAGCGAGATCACGAGGGACTTTATATTAACCTGAGTGGCAGAAATTAGCAAAAATAAAAAAATAAAACACACAGAGAAAAGGCACACATTATTATATCAAAAGAAACACTACATTAAGATGCTTAAATAGAAAATTTAATTATTGCAAAAATATTTTGATTCTTTAATTTATCCCTAATTTTTATGGACTGAAAATATAAATCAATTATTTTAAAAAAATAATACCACTATTAAATAAATTTATTATTTAAGATAACGATAAAAAGCTTAGAGTATTGCAAATAGAACAAAATTTGTTGAGTCATAGATGATAGGATCACCATTTCTTATGCTTGCTCATAACTGGTATTAAAACAGGCAAAAACTCTCCATACAGTAGTGCCACTCGGTGCGAGTCAGAGTAATCAATGGATGCCAGAAAGCTTGTGCATAAAATCCCTATCTAGCGCCTACTCATCCAATATTCCCAGACTAGTTTCTGGTCTGTGGCTTTCATCAGTAAAGAGCCTTGGATCTGAGACCAGTACACCTAGATCTTAGGATCTAATGCAATCCTTCAGCAGCCACCTTTTATCTCTTCTTAACTAATAGGATAATGGTGTCTATAGTTATTAAAGAACCAAAGTAATCAAAATGTATTGGTACTGAACTGAGTTCAGACCTATATGACTATATAAGCTAATGAGCTTAGATTGAAAATATTATTGTGTTTTCAATTTTATTCTCATAGTTTTGTAGTTAAGGAGAGATAAAAGACTTCTGGAGGGTTGCATTAGATCCTAAGATGTAGGTTCAGTGCTCTAAGATCCAAGGCTCTTAACTGATGAAGGCCAGAAGCTAGTCTGGGTATATTGGATGAGTAGGCACTAGATAGGAATTTTATGCACAAGCCTTCTGGCATCCATTGATTACTCTGGGGTTGCACTGAGTGGCACTACTGTATTGAGAGTTTTGCCTGTTTTAATTGCGTCATAGATATTATATTTGAATGAATTTACATTTTATATAATATATGGGAAATATACAATATTCCTTTATATAGTCCAAGCCTTTCTTGCAGCATTTCATAAAATAACAATGAAAGAAACCATTCTATCCAGGTTTAATATTTAATGAAGTAAGAGTTTCAATTGAATTTCCATCTTATTAGAGTAACTAAATACTTTCTACTGGTCCAGTCATATTGAAAGATTAGTTAAATTACTTATAGTACAGCTACCAATATATATATAATTTAGGTTTGTTTGTTTTTTAATCCTGGATTTGAATAAAAATGATAAACGTTTTCTCTGCACTAGTACCGATACCTTTTCTATATATACAAGAGTATATATACTTTTTACGTTGTAAAATGCTTCATTGCTTTAAAATGCATTACTTGTTGTCATAAAAAAATATTATTGCTGTATCATCCAAAGTTGTTCAAAAGCAGTAATTATACATTTAAACATAAAAAAAGTTTAAACAGACATTATTCACTGCAGGACAAACCTTCTTCAGAATCCATGTACAAAAAAAAAAAACACTGCCAAAGACTAATACCTATTCTAAAAATTCAGGTTGCTGAGAGTTTATTTTTTTTTATTTCTTATTTTATCCTCTAGATAATGATCGTTAGATAATTGATTATTTATTGACCAATAATTAGATAGTTATATTGACTATGGAATAACTGGGAGGGGGGGAGAGTCAGCTCGAAATTTAAAAAGTTTTAAATTTTACTTTGTTATGAATCTCAAGCATGTACATAGCATGTGATACATTAATTATTATGCCATGAAATTTTTTTCCACATATGCACTCAAGCATACACACATACAAGTGGGTATATTCAGTCGGCAGAAAAACAGATTTCCAGACAATAAAAATGGCATACTAGTATGTCTAATCTCAGTGATAACTTTTTTATTATTGAATTCTTTTAAAATAATATTAATATTTTTTTATTAAGCACTTAATATTCATATTTCACTAAATAAATAACAATGATTTATCATTTTTTATTAGGTTAAAATTATTACACTTTATTCAGTCTGGGGTATACTTTAATTTTAATATACTTCAATCTTAAATATTCTTTATATGACTTAATGACAATCTCCATCTTTTACAGTCCTTCCTTATTATTCTATTTATATCTTAATCTTATTATTAACTGGTTCATACAAATGATTGCAGACATTGTTTCCTTTATATGCCATGATCACATGGTAAACTCCATTTTTAAAAAATCGTTTTATCTTATTGTAACTATGCCATAAACTTATTTATTAATGGTTTATTTTTATGTTATAAAGTTGGAGGGGAGGGGACTATTCCAACGACTACCATGATGCATTTTATTTTCCTTCTTAGTAAATTCTTTTATCACTGCTATTTGTGTTATAATCTTATTTTTAATTAATGTTTCATTTTTATGTTTTACACGTAAAGTTGCTGATGCTGGTGAAAGCTATGTCAAAGCTCCCAAAATGCATCTTATCCTAGCAACTTGGGATATCTTTATGATGAAGATGCTTCTGAAAGCTATTGTCAGAGCATAATTTCACAGTGTCAGCTATCATATGTTTGAAATGTAAGAATAAATTGTTAAAATGCAAGAATGAGTTATGGTAAATCACTGGCAGGTTGGTAATCAAAGAGCATCTTATATTTAAGTCTAAAAATTTAACCATTTATAACATAAGAAATTATGTATACTTGTTAAATAATGTTATGTATAGCTTGTAAAGATTATCCTAAGCTAAGGGCAGTTTTGTGTTAATTTGTATCATACATTAAAATTGTTTCACTTTCACATGGAGCTATAAAGTGTGGGAAATACCTTTACTTTAGGTTTCCTAAACTACTTACTGCTAAATGAAAATATTCACCTTTTTTTAATGTGCAGGAATACCCATTTTGATTTTCATCCCAAACATCAATTTTCCTTATTGCAGATCTGATATTATTTATCCAGATAACTGTAAAGTAACAAAGAGTGATTTTTACCAATATAACTCAAAAATTATTTGAACTGCAGTGCTATTTCTTCTGATAATGTTGAGTGTATGGTATTTATTTAACATCTCCTGATAACTTGGTATTATGTTATCATCTTTTTATCTTCAGTATGGATTTGATCTAAAAAGTAAAAATTTGATTACTGAAGTGCAATTTTTTTTAATTTCCACTATATCATATTATTCACCAGAAATTCAGACCATGCTTTCTCCCTATATATATATATATATATATATATATAGGGAAAAATATATATATATATATATATATATATATATATATATATATATATAGTTCACAAACTCTTTAGGTAAGCTATATGTATCACATATCTTAATTTCCATGTCAATGTTGATTGTTCTTTACTCATTCATTATGCCACTCTCATATAAAGGAATAATTACTTGTTTTAAATTTAAAATTGTATCACTTTGATGAATGTTTGGAGAGAATTTAAGACTTACTCTTTAAATGAGAATGCTTTTCCTTTAATATTTTAGATATGCTGAACTTCAACCTACTTAAATTTCCAGGTATCTCATTCCTATATCATTGATTTGAAGTATCGTTTTGAGCCAGTTGAATGCTTTGACGTTGTTAATGCTACCATTCTGATTACACACTGAAAATAATGCACACTACCAAATGTAAATTTGTTTTTGATAAAATAAAACTTATATATCCTGAAATTATATGTCAAATTATAGTTTCTCTTAAGTTTGCCTGCCTACTATGGTTGACCATAGAGTTTGGTACACCTCAGTGTTCTTAAATAAATGTATGTTGATTCCAGATATGATCACTTTTATGATTAAAAAAAGGCAGTTTATGAAACTATTCAACTACATTTTTATCTTATTTGCAGTCAACTGAAGGATAAAAAATAAAACATTAAAATTTTACAGGTAATTTCATGTCGGTTCTGAGCAAGACTTGGGTTGAAATGTCCCACTCCTCACTTTTAATACAAACAAAATTTATGCATACTATAAATTGTTCTTATCATTAAAAATATGAAATTTTGTTTTTCATAATCGACATGTTGGAACTCGTTGTTATATAACTTACTTTCACTTATAAAAAATAGAAGTGCAGATAAGCTAAAACTAGCATAAAGCGCACACACATATATATATACAATAAGCGCTACTAAGTCAAAATCATATAGCAACATGATTATATACACAGGGTTTTCTGATGTAAGAATTAATGCGTGTTTGATTTGGAATTCGAATTTGGGTTAATTTTTTTTTCTTTCCAAGTAACTAGCTCATATTCGGTTCATTAGAAAATTAAATTATCGATTAATAAATGGGTACGTACTTAAATCTTAGCCAAAGAATAAAAAAGTAAAAGGAAATACAAAATGTTTTCCACTAGTTTGATAAAAACAGTGTTTCCATTACTATTTCTTCATAGACGGATGGTACAGAGACCTATACATGCAGCGAAATATTTAAAACCGTTTTACCTTTTTAAAAAAAAAAAAAAAAATTACTCTTATATAAATGAATATATATGCATTTAATTTTTTCCCCCTTTAAAGTATCAATACATCAGAAAAGAACTAGCCCTACGCACAAAATATTTTAGATCGTAGTTCATTACTGCTATTAACCCTACAATACATATTTAATGGTTTTAAAATAAGCTTTTTATCCCATGAAAATGGACCACATGTGTGTATGCGTGCAATTTTTAATATAGTTCAACTTGTGAATTATTATTATTATTTATAAACACAAACTCTTTTCCCTCTTGGAAATTCCACCTGGAAATGTTTCCGAATGAAATCAGGAAAAATGCACCCGAACATTCTTCCTTACTTGCTGAGCAACCAAAGAAAATAAAGCAATTCATTATTAATTTTGATTAACAGCTTCTGACCCTCTCAGTTTACGAGATTAAGTAACAGCTCCGCGCAGGAAACGACCCGCTACCATACTGACGGATAATATGCGCCGGCGCTCCGTTCTCTCCAAACTGCAAATAAATTGCCTCCACCTGAATATGAACTTCTGTAATCCTAAATAGATTTTAATGCGAAAATTATCAAAACTGTAATGTCGGTTAAATCCTTTCTAAGTATCTCTGAAGGTTCCGAAGACATCATTAGTATGCAAGCAGAGGTCGTTCCGTAATTTACTCGTACCTTTTCTCTATTATGAAACAAAGACAAACGAAAATCTGCTTAAAAAAAAAAATTCAGTATCCGAACTCATCTACAGTTCTATAACAGCTGCGGATGAAGTCACGCACTAAAAAAAGAAAGAAAAATGTTTGATTAATCAAAAAAATTTTATTTGAGTAATCAAAATAAATAAAGAAGTGTAGACAAAAATTTAAATCAAATCTACAAATACCCTTATTTTTAAAAGAATTAAATTTTTTATTTAATTTACTAATTGTGAATGTATTTGCATAAGGACTTGTACGTTCGTATGTGAATTTATATATATGAAATATTAACCAACTAAAATATTAGTAAAGAAAATAACAAAATTGCGGAAAATTCTTTTCATTTTCTTCTCATACTTAACCCACTAAACTCTAACGTTCAATCTTTTCTTGATAAAACTGAGTATATTTCTTTTATATTTATATCTTCTTTTGTGTGTGTGTGTGTGTGTGTGTCATAGCATCAGCCGGTAAACGAACCTGCTAACCCGGGACAACTGTTTGTAAAGCAGCCATCGCTGACCTCTCGACCACCAACGATTTCTTTATTATTGATTTAAAAAAACAACAGAATGCCTTGAGCGCCAGAAGTACCAACACTTGAATCGATGAGAATCTTACACTCCAGGGTCTAAAAGTTTAAAAAGCATGAAAGGCAAAAATTAATAATTGACTGATTTTATTGCTGAGAGTTAATAGGTAGTCATGAGCGCAGTGTCAAAACTGGAATCGATCCGAGGATCTTACGTTCTGGAATATGGCATTCTACTACGGCTTAATTTTTTTATATTAGGAATCCCGAAATAGACCCACATTCTCATAAGCTAAAACTTAATAAGAATGGTATCCTATTTTGGTCATATACTTATTATCTTGTATGAGGACTACAGCTAATCCAGCCAAATGTTTACATATGTCGCATTTAGAAGCTTTCCGCATATAATTAATCCTGTTCCATGGTCTCCTATTCAGAAATTAGATAAGTTTTTGCATTATTTACATATATGTGTGTGTGCATGTGTATATAATTGGCCAAGATTAAATTCTAAAGAAACTGATGACTGTTTTTTTATTTATAATAACCACTTTTTAGATAATAAGCAAAATAAAATTATGATAGGCACTGCACAATTAGTAATGTTCATTAATATTCACCTAAAGACGATGTTGACGTGGAAGAAATTTAGAACTTGTATATGGAACTACTTATCGTTAGATATATTCTGAAGAAAGATAATAAAGACATGTGAGAGTGTGAAAGAGTGTTTGATAAGTCAGAAATACATTTTGGGACTCAAACAAAGGTAAAAAAAAGAAGTTAAATTACCAATACTATGTGGTTGTATTTAATGAGAATAAAGATCTTTAATTACGTTTAAAGTTTATTTTTGAAATAAAAGTGATATAATAATCTTTAATCTAATAAATAATTAGTAATAAATGTATCTAAGCTCAACGTTCTTAAATAAGTGAAGGCAAGAAATGTAAAGTGTGTAAAATGAATTGTAGGAATTTATTATGGTAAATGCTAAATAAAGTTAATGAAGGCATGTTAAAAGATGCCATATGGGATAATTTTAAAGTGTTAGTTCAGCTAGTCATTTCCTTTTTTTCCAAATATTTTTGAAGGGTGTGTAGTTAAATAGAAATCTTAAAGTAAATCTACTATATATAAATATTTATCATAGGTTGAGTTTTCAAAAAAGTCCCAAATGGTTGAACAGCAAAGTATCCAGGCAGAGCACATCATTTCCATTTAACTGTTTGAGTGTTTTTAAATATGTAATGGATTAAATAACATTAGTTCTCCAGGTATTTACTCTTTCAACTGTGTCAGATGATCAAAGTTGTAGACTATTTTAATAAGCTCAATAATAGAAATTTTTAACTCATATCAATTTCAGTCTTAAGTGAAAGAAACAAAACATTGAAAAAAGTCATAGTCTTTCTATCCAATGGAACTATTTTGCATCACTTTTAATGTTCAGACATCACATTTGTTTTCAAATGATTGCTCCTGTAATATATAAATTATTACTTATGTCTTAATGACTTTAGACTCAAATACTAACCATGTCAAACAATCAGTTGTTATGTTTTCATTTTTTTAAACTAAAGTATTAAACACAGAATTATATTTAGACTAACAAGGAAAAGTTTATAAAGGTAAAATTTAGTTAAAAGCAAATATTTGCCTGAAGATATGTGTTGATGGTACATTATATATGATAATATTTTGGACTATTTCCATCATCTATCAGTAAATGTTGAATGTATAGAAAATTGTAAACTTTATTTAAACTTTTCAATTACAAACAATTTAGTAATATCACACAAATAGACAACACAGGTTAAAGTTTCATATATTCACCACTCTTCTTCAGGTGTTGCTGGTCTGACCAGTAACAGTATTCTCATAGGAGTTGAATTTGCACCTTTAGATTCTCAAATATCAAATTGAAGGCAAATTCTCTAACCAACTATTCTGTCAAAAGCAACAGATAGTAGAAATTTCATATATTTATATATGAGGTTAGTTCAAATCCTCCTGAGTTCTTCAATTTTTTATTCTTTTCAAAAGCAAGGTTAATTATAAACTTTTTTTTATTTTTTCTAAGAGCAAGGCTAATTAAAGTCTTCCATACATTGTGCATTGCCACACTGGGTTGACTTAAATGATTATTTTCCATTATCATAAGAGCAGCTTCCTTGAATTTTATTCTTTGCATCTTTGCCTCTCTATCCAATATTTTTAATTAAACATACAGTCACTTGGTCTGCCACTGTAGACACATCTGCTTTTTTCTCTTTTAACCATTAATTTGTTTTCTTTCAATTACCTGTTCAACAAGGCAACATATCTCATTAATATATTTCCTTCCACATTCACATTGTATTTTATAGATGTAGTTTTTGTTTTTCAGCAATTTCAGTTTAGACTTGGTAGAAGTGGGAATTCCTTGAAGTATGGTATGGCTTTAGAAAACTTCTAATGTTATATTGACTGCAGAATTTTATTGTCTGCCATTCCTGCTATATATGGATACACAGCAATACCAACAATTGTTTTTTTTCTTTTGGTGTCTCTTTTTGTTGTCTATTAAATATTTTGTTGATGATGGTAGATGGATAATCATTCTTCATGAGAGTTTGTTCTATGTAAAGCTTTTTATTTTCCAAATCACTGGTTTCTGAACAAACTTCCTTTGCTTTGTTCCATAGTGATAGTACAATTAAATTTTTGTGCTTCACGTATGACTGGATGTATATGCCAAGTACTTGACAGTATGTGTTAAATTTTTGTGCTTCACGTATGACTGGATGTATATGCCAAGTACTTGACAGTATGTGTTTGTTTCCTATATACTGTTTTTTTTACTTTGCCCTGAGAGAATCTTTCACAAGAACATCTAAGAATGCCAATTTTTGCTCTTGTTCTGATTCCATTGTGAATTTAACTGAAAAAAATATGTTGTTAATATGCATTCAGAATGGTTGTAATTGCACCTCATCATGCCGTCATACCACAAATGTATCATCAACATAGTAAAGCCACACTTTAGGCTGACATGGAGTAGTATTTATGGTTGTGGTTTCAAATTCTTCCATGTAAATGTTGCTCAGCAAAGGTGACAGTTGTGAGCCTATAGCCTTCCCTTGATTTTGTCGAAAGAATTCTGAATTGGATTGCCTTAAATTCAATATTCGATAATCTAAAGGTGTAAGTTCAACTCCTATATGAATAATGTCACTGTTCAGGCCAGCAACACCTGAAGAGGAATGAAAAATAATATTACTCAAAATGTTGTGTAATTACTAGCCTGCATTGTCTATTTGTGTGTTTAAATAAAATTTAAAAAATTTCTATACATTCAATATTTTCTGATAGATGATGGAAATAGTCCAACATATTATCACATTGAGCAAGAAACTGATTTAGAGATGTAAAAAAACCTTTTTTCCCCCTTAGATTACTTTGGGTTGAAGTAAATAACAAAAATATAGTTTATTTACATTTCATTTGTTGAGATTGTTATATAGACATTCACACATATAATTATTGGGTTTGCAAAAGAAGTATTTGGATGAAATTGATATCTTCTGAGATGAAATATGATGAGATGTTTTTATTAATTGTAAAAAGAACGAAAAATCTTGTTTTTTTTTTCTCATGTGTCATAGCATCGGCCAGGAAGCGAACTTGCTAACCTGGGGCAACTGCTTTTAAGGCAGCTGTGCTGACCTCTCGTCTACCAACGCTTGACTAAGAATGAAAAATCTTGTATTGTTTTATGTTAATTTCTTAATCATCAATGGCCATGATTTCTGAAGATAATTGTTTAGCGAAAAATTGAAAACTTTTTGTTTTTATATTTCATACGCAGTTAAAATAAAAGAAATAAACTGGCATAACAATTTAATAACTTTTTTTATGAAAGAGAGGCTATATTCTGAACTCATGTTTTGCTGCAGAGAATTTGTAATATAAATTAATAGAGGCAAAACTCTCCATACAGTAGCACCACTCAGTGCAATCCAGGGTAATCAATGGATGCAGGAAAATTTTTGTATAAAATCCCTATCTAGTGCCTACTCATCCAGACTAGTTTCCTGCTTGTTGCTTTCATCAGTGAGGAGTACTGGATTTGAGAGCACTGCAAATAGATTTTAGGATGCCCTCCAGGAACCACTTTTTATTTTTTTAGCTAACTATAAAGCTCTGAGTCCAAAATGAGAACACAATAATGTTTTCGAGCTAAGCTCATTAGCTTGTATAATCATATACATTTGAACTCAATTCAGCATCCATACTTTTTGGTGTCTTTGGTTCTTTAATAACCATAGCCATCATAATCCTATTGGGCTGGATTGGTGTTGAACCATCAAACATTACACGATCACCATTATTTTGCTTACACATGCTATTTTTCACAGAGGTAAAACTCTCCATATATTAGTGCCTGTCAGTGCAAGCCATAATAATCAATGGATAAAGGAACAAAAAAGTATAGATGCTGAACTGGGTTCAGATCTATATGACTATACAAGCTAATGAGCTTAGTAAAAACATTAATATGCTTTCATTTTGGACTCAAAACTAAAAAAGTAAAAGGTAGCTGCTGGAGGGTTGCATTAGATCTTAAGATCTAGTTGCAGTGCTCTCAAATCCAAGGTTTCTCACTGATGAAGCCACAAGCTAGAAACTAGTCTGGGGATATTGGATGAGTAGGCACTATATAGGGATTTTATGAACAAACCTTTCTGCATCCATTGTTAACTCTGACTTGCACTGAGTGATACTGTTGTAAAGAAAGTTTTGCCTCTGTGAAAAATAGCTTGTGTAAGCATAAAGAATGGTGGTCATGTGATGTTTGATGGTTTAATATAAATTTAATTGGACAATACATATATCACATTATAATGGAATGATGGTATTCACTATATTTTATCCCGAGCTTCTTTTTAATGTACCTTGCATATAAAAGCTTACATTTTGTAGATAAGCTTTGATGGCAATAGAATACATATTGATCAGTAAACTACAAGTTTTCATTATTTTTCAACATGCACAGATGCATTTTTGTATGCATAGTATGTAAATATAAATTAAAGGTATATTATAAAGAAAATTAAAAAATAAAAATAATGTAGTTATTAATAATAAATTGAGATAGAACATTTACATGTATTTTTACTGCATGTGTTCAACCATTTACATTCATTCAAAAAATTCAAAATAATAAAATTAATGTATCATTTTTGTTGCAATTAAACACATTCTGAATGATACTCTTTTTCTTCAATATTTTTTTGCTCCTACGAAATTGTTAATAATAATCTCATTATTAACAAATTATAAACTCTCTAGTTTTTTAATATTAACTCTGTATATGCTTTAGAATTTACACAGTCACTTTTATTTGCTATTAACTATTTCAGATTCTGTGGCAAACTCTTCAAACTTTCTAATGCAATAATAATAATATTATACAGTTCTTACTTTCATTATTTTATTGTTTCAGAAATATAGTGAATTTACTAAATTTTATGACTTTTAGCTTTATAGTTAGAAAACATTTTATTATATGAATTCTGTACATCATCAAAGCAATGAATTAAAAAAAATGCTTTCAATTTAGCAGTTGGGGTTAGGAGATATAAAGTTCTGTAGAAGATCGCTGGGGCAATCGAAACTGTAAACTGTAAAAGAGGGTGGTAAATAAAGCATTGTGTAACAATAGTACTAGTGCATGGATGATTTAGTATTATATGGTACACATTTTTAATAAAGGGAAACAAAAGACAACAATTTAGTCAATTAAATAAATCTGTCTTTTTTCTAAGATAAACTAAATAAATAAACTGTCTTGTTCAGCATATTATTTAAGTAGACCTATGTCATATGACCATATAGTTTATACTTATTTTTAGGGATAGGTTATTTGAATCATTAGTGTTCATAAAGTGTTTTCTTAAGAAGCAGTAGACGAATAGCATTTTATATAAATTTGAAGCAATGTTAAGATCCAAAGTGAATAGAAGGATCCAATTAGATGTTCAGATTTGGATGTAGTTTATTATCAATCTCACTAATTTTAATAGTGAAAGATCTAAAACCATTTGGAAATAGGATATGCAATGACAAAACTAATGCAAAAAAATCATTCCCTGCATGCAACTCAAATCAGGCAAAATATCAACATATATTAGGTACAGAAGCCAATCAACAAGCAAATTAGAAACATGATCTAATATTAGAAAAAAAAAACAGCAGTCTTTTTTTTTTAATGAGATAGTGTAAAAGAAGTATGCATATTTTTATCTAATAAACTAAAACAAAACAACACCAGCATAAAGAAGTTTTAAAAAAAATTGGCAAAATAAACAAAAACACACTAGGACTAGCAATAATCATTAGAAGTAAGTAAAACATAATAGTAGCAAAGTTAATTTCATTCATTATTGAGACTTTATTGTAAATATATAGAAGGAGATTTTACTGGACTTTAAACAAGTAAAGGGCTTTATGGTGTGCTTTCAAATCCTATGCAATCATTAGGGTTCCAACTGGAAGAACAAAAATTATTCAGATCATGAATAGATCTATTCATAACTAACCATACCATCCAATATTGGTCATTAAGTGTTCATTCAGCCATCTGGTAATGGTTTCAGAATAATCTGGATAAGTCAGATGAGTATAAATGAAGGTAACATTGTAGCATAATGTATTCACAACTTGTGGGGAGGGTGGGTTGAGCCAATGTTCTATTGTCATCGATGAAATTCTTTAATATACTTATTTCAATCTGCTTAAGGCAGATAACTTAACACACATATATAACAGTTTCAGGTTAAAAATGGTATTATTTTGGTCAGAAAATGGATATCTTTTTTTTTCATATGTCATAGCATCGGCTGGGAAGCGAACAACTCGGGACAACTGCTTGTAAGGCAGCAGTGCTGACCTCTCGAACACCAACGCTTGACATAAGATAAACTGTAACAATACAATATTTGATTTGATTTCGGTTAACTTGTGCTTATTTCTTTCAAAAAATATTAATTAGACTGATTTCAGCGAATACTATTATGTTAATTATATAATAAACCATCAAATTTCTATATTAGACGAAGGGTTAATTACGACGCATATAAAACAAATGAGAAGATGGTAGAGTAGTAATCTTGTTTATTCTTGGTTGGAATATTTATTTAAAAGAAATGATTAATTGATGTTTTCAGAAAACCAAAATGTAAACATTAGTAAATGATAAATTTCATGCATTATGTTTGCTTAATATATAATAGAATTTGCAGAATGATTTTAAAGAAATGATAACAATATTGGAAAATACAAATATAAGTTTTGAAATAAAAATAAATGGAATAAAAACATTTATGTAAGAAGTAAGATGTAATAAATAACTCAAAGTTTAAAGTAAAAAATAAATGATAAACCAAATATTGGCTATTATTATTTTATAAGTTAGATAGTAGTAAAAAAATATGCTGAAATTAAATTTGCATATTTAGACAAAGAATTTTAGGTTTGAGATCAAGTCTGAAGATTAGTTCAAATATGGATTTATGAATTAAAAAAGCATAATAAAAAAATCTTTAATAAAAATTCTCTTTAATTCATTAGTGAAGATAAGTCTAAACGGAGTTATATAATTAATGTGATTTTTTTAATGTATTGATTTTATACTATATCTCATTTTACACTTAAATCAATATTAGGTTTTAAGCATCTCTTCTTTAACGATGTTTTATAAATTTGGAATTTTTATTTGTTTTTATAGTATTCTTGCTATATTTCACATTATAGGGTAAATGTGTTCATAGGTTCAGCCCTCCTAAAAGCATGATCCATCATTACCTGTAGTAAACATACAATTATATCATAATTATGATTTTTACAGTTAGTGCATAGACTTTGTCTGATTAATTTAAATTAATTTGGGACCTTTGCTATCTGATTAAAAATAACTAGATATCCTTTTACTGACCACTATTTAGATCATCTACAGACAATCTATCTGAAACAAAAATCCTAAGATTCATAGTATATGGTTGCAATAAGTACTGTACTACATGCCTCTAATTCATGGTGTTCCATTTGTTTTGATTATCTTTTTTAAAAATAAATTATTACTTTAATAAAAGATAGTCATATATCACACGATCCAATTTCTTAAGTTTGTAAATAAAAATAAAGAGCTTTGCTAATTGCTCTAACAAGTTTTATTGACAAATGCTAGCAAGTGAAAGCATTTAAAATATCTCTATCAGAAACTATACCCCCAAATCTCAGACCAATGTTTTTGTGCTTTGGCACTTCAGTGAGGTTCTAGGATAGCTTCAGATAATATATCTAAAAATACTAACCCAAAGCTAGCATTTATCTAAGAGTTAACTATTGAACAGAAAATCTGAAATTTTTAGACAACTATATGTCTTCAAACTCAGCTATTTAACTCAAATAGCTATTTATATAAGGCTCAGAGATCTTCAGCCAAACCATATATTAGTAGTCTTAGCAATATAACATATATAAGACTTAAAGCAAAGACTATAAATAATCAATAAAAATAGTCATATATCACATGACCCTATTTTTTAAGCTTATAAATAAAAATAAAGAGCTTTTCTAATTGCTCTAATGGTTTCATGCTTTGGCACTCCTCAGTGAGGCACTAGGATAGCTTCAGAGATACTATATCTAAAGATACTAACCCAAAGCCATCATTTATCTAAGAGTTAACTATTGAGCAGAAAATCTGAAATTTGTAGACACTTATGTGTCTTCAAACTCAGCTATCTAACTCAAATACATGCTGGCTTTGGGTTAATATATTTAGATCTAGTGTCTTACATTACATTAGCATCTCACTGAGGAGTGCAAAACTCAAATACATGCTGGCTTTGGGTTAATAATATTTTAAATGCTTTCTCTTGCTAGCATTTATCAATAAAACTTGTTAGAGCAATTAGAAAAGTTCTTTATTTATATTAGTACTTTGCATAGTTTAATATAGTGACAGAATGATGGATTCTGGATCTCAAGATACTTTGCTTGTGACTCTGTCACTTTTGGTATTCAAACTTTTTATAAACTCCAAAACAATAAATTGATTATTAATGTGTATGTGTGTATCATCATTATCAACCATTATCAATCCACTGCAGGATGAAGGTCTCTCCAAGTTTAATCCATCTTCTCCGATCTTTAGCTTCTCTTCTCCACATCACTCCTACACATTTTCTTATTTCATCCATCCATCTTACATGTGGTCTCCTTCTGGGTCTTTTACAATCTCTTGGAATCCAGTTTAAAATTTCAATTGTCCATCTATTATCATCTCTTCTAGCAATATGTCCAGCCCAACTCCACTTCAATCTTTTAATTTTTTCAATGAGGTCAGTAACACCTGTTTGTTCTCTTACCCATACATTGCGTTTTCGATCTCTTCTTGTTACTCCCAACATACATCTCTCCATACTTCTTTGAGTGGTCTGAAGTCTCTGTATTGATCTATTAAGTGTCCAAGTCTCAGATCCATAAGTAAGAACTGGTAAAACACATTTGTTAAAAACCTTTCTTTCCAAACACATAGGCATATTTCCTTTTAATATCAAGTTATTTCTACCAAAAGCACTCCAACCAAGTTTAATTCTATGATTAATTTCCTCTATTATGTTTCCATCTGTATTAATAATCTGACCAAGGTATTTGTAACTTTTAACTTCTTCTAATTCATCATAATCAATCTTTATTTTCATATTTGGAGCAAATCGATTAAACATTACTTTAGTCTTTTTAACATTTATCTTTAGTCCTACTTTCCTACTTTCATCTGATAACTCCTGCAACATTTCCTGCAGCTGGAAGCATTATTTGCAAAAACAACTACATCATCTGCGAAATCTAAATGACTTAAATAATCTCCATTTACTTTCACTCCTTTAGTTTCCCATTTTAATCCACAAAATACTTCTTGCAGCACTGCTGTAAAAGTTTTGGAGATATGGAGTTCACCTTGTGTACACCTTTCTCAATGTTGACTTTCCCAGTATCATTATGTAATCTAATTGTTGCTGTTGCATTTTTATAAATATTCTTTAAAATATGACAATATCCTGGATCTATACCTTGATGATCCAATGCTTTAATCACTGAAGAAATGTTTATAGAATCAAATGCCTTTTCATAATCTACAAATCCAAAACATAATGACAACTCATATTCATTTGTCCTTTCTATAACTTCTCTCAATACTTGAATATGATCTACTGTACTAAAACCACTTTTAAATCCAGCTTGTTCTCTTGGTTGGTGAAAATCCAAGGTTCTCTGTAGACGAGTTGTAATTATCTTGGTAAAAATTTTATATAAAACTGATAAAAGGCTGATAGGTCTGTAATTTCTAATATCTTCTTTATCACCTTTTTTAAATATTAATATTATTACTGCATTCTTCCAATCATCCGGTACATCTTTATCATTTAGACATTTGGTATATAACTTTGCTAATATTTTTTCTGTTTCTTCACCTGCTTCTTTTAATATATCAATTATAATTCCATCATTACCCTGGAGCCTTTCCTTTTTTCATAAATTTAATTGCATATCTCACTTCTTCATTTAAAATTCTGGGTAATTCGGAAGATGTAATAGATATAGGAGGTACTTGTTCTTTATTACTATATAATTCTTGATAAAAATCTTCTACCAATTTCATAATGTCATCCCTCTTTTTAGTAATAATTCCATCTTTTTTCCTTATTGCAGATATAAATTTCCTACCAATACCAAAATGTTGTTTTACATTCTTAAGACTTTTATTTTCTTCTACAGCTTTTCTTGCTAGTTCACAGTTATACTTTCTTATATCATTTTCAACTCTTTTCCGCACCATTTTACAAAATTCGAGATATTCAATTCTTTTTAATGCATCATTCTTGCATATCTTCATATTCCTTATATTGGGTATTAAGTGTGATTTTATACAGGTATAGAGAAGCTTATTGTTTCTGTAAATTAAATATGGCTTAGGGCCTTCGAGAACTTATGGTATTTCTCATATTCAAAGCTTCCTACATACGTCAGCACATCAATGGTATGAGATGAACATATTAATGCAATTTAGAAATATTCTTCAGCAGCGTTATCTCTCCAGGTTATAGATACAGGTAGTAATATTGATTTTTCTAATACGAAAATACTATCCAGATGTGACACTCTCCAACAATGTCAGAAAAGAGCAGCCACTGAGATCATCAAAAGGCCAGATTGCATCAACAAACATGATGATTCATGCAAATTATTTTCTATTTGATTTTTTTTTTAAAAAAAAAAAAAAAACCTCATTAATCTAAATAATTTCTTATAATTATTATTTTTATTTTCTATTAATAGAACATTCATTATTGTTATACATCAGTGTTTACAGTGCCTCTACAATTATTTTATATTTTTAACCCAGTTGATGACCCGTATGATCTGGTCAAATTGTTGGTTATTATATATTCAATAAATTATAAACAAATGTACCAAATAATATTTTATTATATCTGTAGCCTGTGAAAATCTTTGATTTTTTATATATAATAAGTTTGAAAGTAAAAGTTTAACAATAGTTTTTCAAAAATTCACTTTCTTATACTAGCATTTGTTTGTCAATCCAGCTGATATCTTTTGGCATTCTTTTAGCTACAGTTTCAATGATGATGATGTTTTTTATGTATATTATTCCTAGATAGTTTCCAGTTATTTTAACTTCATTGGATTTTTTTTCATTATTTATCCTAATAGAGATGATTTTAATTCATTCCGCATAGAATTAACACTAATGATTTTTTACTTCGTATTATCCAAGAGACAATAATTTAATCAATCTCTCAGTCCTGCTTTATTGTTGTAGCTTTCTCATTGGTAATTTTGATCCATTCAGCTGTCTTCTTATTCTTTGTTTTGTGTCAGGTTTCCAGTTTAATAATTATTTTCAATTTTAAGTTAATATAAATTGAAACAGCATGATTTTGAATGAATCGATACATATGGCTACATGAAAATTTTTCCCAGGGATATTTTTTTCTCATGCATTCTTTTTAATGAAATTAGTTATATGATTGGCTCAGCAATGATCAGCTTTTAGCAAGAGTTTAGCACATCATTTTATACACTGCTTTGCAAAAGTCATCTTATAGCTAAGAGTGGGATTAACTTAGCATTAAACTTCCAAGCTGATCTCTATTAAATTCTACTGCCCATACTTTTTTCTAAAAAACAATCCTGATATTAATATTGTAACAGTCAGATTCGTATGCTTCATTAACATAGTGCAGAATTCGACCACCACACAGAAAAGCAGCACCATAGATAGTGAAGCTACCAGCAGAACTGAGTTCGAATAGGGTTTATCGGTTCCACAATACATACTATGAAACAATGCATCTGATGCTACATTAGTAAACATTTCTTTAGGCACGGGGATCAGGGAGATGCGAGAGACTCATAGACTTTATTTTCGAGTTAGACAGATAATAATACTAAATCTAGACATTTATATTTTAAATAATCGAGGAGATATTATACTGAAGGTGTGTCAAATAAATAAATATATGACGGCAAATGTATGGTTTGAAATTATTTAATTATAACATTTAATACTAATAAATTATTTAAATAAAACATAATTATATGAAAATTCTAGTAGCGGTATTATTCTTCTGATACTGTTTTATATTTACAATGAAGTACAATTATTTGATTGACATAATCTAGCTACCTGAATTCTTGAGCAAGTATTTCAAGATCATACCTTCAGGGATTTAATATCTTTGCAATGCACGAGTCTAAATTAGGAATGATAATAGCAGCTGCGGACATATATTTTATTTAATTAAATAAGATATTTCTAAGGTATTAATTATGGGAGACATTGTTTTGAGAGTGAATTTATGTCATATAACATAGACGGAGTCATACTTGGAATAATAAAATTAATAATAAAGAAACACGTGGTATGTTTAGAACTGCAATGCGAGTGTGGCAGTACATTAAAACTGTGGAGCCTATGGATGAATTTAAAACAACGGGCTGGCATTTGCCATAGATCCAAAGGTAAAGAGGTCACACAAGCATCATCAGGTGTAAAAGGTCTATGCTGCAATTACTCCCTGACTGAGTAACAGGTGTCAAGCCCTACGAGAACATTCATTATGTCCACTTGTGTAAGATGACTAGGATTCAGTAAATACTGTATGATCTGGGATATCCAAGGCTCGAAGATGGATTATCACATCTCCAAACTGTAACACATGTATAACTAACATAATATATTATTAAGATTTAATATAAAATTTATGACTCGGTCTTACATTACCAACATTTAATAAATAACATATTTTGCTGTCAAAGAAATGCACTTAATGGATTTATCGAATAATAACTTTATTATTTAAAATTAAAAGCAAGTTTAAAAGGTAATTGTAAGTTAGGGTGGTTACTCTAAGAACTAATATGTCCACCACTTGCTATGTAGTAGCTTTTGCATTTACAATAAGTGAAGCAATGAATGCATGTCGATTAATATGAAAGTCACTGAAACAAAATAATCTAATATAAATAAATATTAATCATAGGATTTACAGAACACGCATCCACTATTTCATGTAATCATGTATTTATCTATTAAGGAATTATGGTGATTTCCAAGCTGACCAGTCAACAGAAGTATATAAAAGAAATTTGCTATTTGGTTGTCGCACAAGATGGCAACCATTTTAATTAGAATTTATATTTAAAATTTGGCAAGGCCCAGTCAGAAATCTTATCGGCATGCTATTATTAAATAATAAACAAATGTAAAAGTAGAAATGCACACCCAAGAAGTAGACAGAGTTAGGTAAGCTAGATTATTAAAAGAATTTACAGAATAGATTAACAATTAAATTTATCAGTGTACAATTTATATAGAGTGAGCTATAGCTTGAATAGAATTTAGAGTACTCTAGAGGCCTTGGGTACAGGTACCTGTTTTATAAGTAGCATTTCATGTTCCATGGTCAGTTGCAAATTGTTCGTTACTTTAAGCAGTAGCAGTTCTTTCCTGCACTCAGGTTATGGATTCATTTCAATAGCAGCAGTAGCTTTCCGATTATTTGGACAGCAGATCCTCATGATTTAATTTGTGAAGGGCATATGTGGAGGTTTGGGCATCTGATCGACCATCTTCGGGGGAGAATAGTCTGGGCACTTTCTACTCGATCATCTTGTAATGGACAAATTAATTTAAGATTCTCTGATTCTCTCAACCAAGCAAGAGCACAGCACAAAGTCTAATAAAAAAAAATTTAAAATCAAAATGTCCTCTTTTTTTTATCTTATCTTTCAATTTCATTCTATTTTATTTTTAGCTCCATTCATTTGTCCCGAGGAGAATCAATGCATTTTTAGAATTTTAATTAATTCAGAAAGCTGCATTCCTATTGTTTAGGTTTATTTTGTCTTTTTAACATTTTAGTAATTAAAACTTTTAGGGAATTTTTCTAATTAATCTATTATCTCTCACAACCATGGCTTGCAAAATTTCAAGTACAAAGGGGATTTATAATTTATTTTTACTTTTCTTTAAATTAAAATCTAATTTCAAAATTATTATTTAAAATATCATTTTTAAAACAGCAATAAATTAATGAAAGTTTATAATTTAAAATAAATAGTTAAAATTATATAAACATTATATAACTAAAAGAGAAATTTTAAATTATATCAAATATTTTTATTTATTGTTTTAAATTTGTTATTGAAGTATGTGGGCATTTACGGTGAATTTTACAGATATTTATATATTTTTAATATCGCTACAAAAATCAATACCAAAAAGTTTAAATTTAGGTAGGATAAAAGTGGTAGGTGAGAGATGATAGAAAAAGGTGAAACTTAAGATTCGAATTTGAATCTTACTGTTTCAATATGTCATCCAATCACATAATTACATCAAGAATTTTTGTATAAGTTTTAACTAATTGATTTTTTTTTACAAAAATATTTTTAAAAACAAATTATATCTATACATCAATTGATAGACAACTTTTTATGTAGCACTTAATTTCTTCAAAAATAAAAATCTTCATCCTTTCTTGTTTTTTTTTTTCTAAAAAAATATATTTATATATCAATTGATAAACAACTTTTCACATACTTTTGATTCGGATTTAAAGATTTTAATTCTATCTTGTCCCCCCCCCCAATAATATATATATATATAATGAAACTGCACAAGAATTTTTTTTCTATTATAACTATACTCTATAAAATTCAGACATTTATATCATTATTAAGATGTCATATGAGCATTTCATTAATGTAAATCTTTTAATAGATTGTGTGTCTTGATGTATAGGTCTTATAGCTGGTCTTTTCCAGCACATCAAGATATAAATATGATATTTAATATTAAAATTGTATATGTGGATTCAATAAAGAACATGCATCTTCAGCGTATTCATTGAGGACATTATAATAGAACAATTGTTTTGTCAAAATGAGAGAACTTACTCAAATATCAATATTATAAAAGGTTTCATTAACCATCCAATATTATTTATGTTCTGTTTATTCACTTTAACTTGTAAATTAGAATTCTCATTTATATTAAATTTTTCTTAGTGTATCCAAAGAATTCATCTTGATAATGTTGTAAAAATATCAAGACTGTTTGTTAAATGTTTCAATGTAAAAATAAATGTTATTTTTATTGTTAATTTATTTTCTTGACTGTTTCTGATCCTTCAGAAATCTAAATATCATTAAGCATATCATAAATTGTCTTTACTTTTATGCATTGAGAGTGCATGAATATATCGAATTTGACATGAGAGTCATTTTATTAAAATTACATCTCAGATATTAAGAGAACCTCCAAGAAAGAGACTACTTTATTTATTAAAAATAATTATAATTATTTATTCATTATGAAAAGATTACTTTAGTCAATTTCATTTATTAAAAAATCAATGTGCTTGTTTTGAAATCACTTTATTTTATTTAGAAGATTATTTGTTTATTCATCATAAATTCAAATGGTGGAATTGCCTTGACTATAGGTTGAGATTGTTGATTACTTAATAATTATAAGATGTTTGTAAAATAAATTAAACTTACATCATGACAAAGAAGAAGAAAAGTTATATTATTTTAGTTAATATAAAACTTTTTTTTTATTACTTTAAATAAATTTATAAAGTTTACAGTTTATGTTTAAAAATAATTTTGACAAAAAAATGTATTTGACAAAAATATTTAGACCGAAGGTCATATATAAGAAAAATAAAAATTTAAAAATTTAGCCTCAATTTAATTATTTGTCCCACAGAAGAGTTAAACCCAAATAAAAATTATTTTAGTTATTTTATTATTATATGTAAACTATAAACTATTAAACATTTTCAATTTTCTTTTTTCATTTTCCAGGCAAAAATTTTCTTTGGCATTGGTGTCACATGTATTAAAAGCAAAATTATTTTTTTCACAGAAGATTAACATAATGAAGAGAAAGCTAATTTAAGATTCATTTAAAAGAAAATTAAATCATTTTCTATAATAATTAATATTTTGAATGTTAATAAATACATTTACAAATAATAAACTGGATTAAAAAAATTATAACATCTGCAATTTATATAGAAAAAATAACAATTTGCATATGAGTCCCCAATTAACATTTTTCCACTTCATATGGTTATTTCATTTTTTTATCTATAAAAATTAAATATATTTTATTTTCATGAATAAAAATATGATTGGAATAAATGAAAATAAATTTGAAATATAAAAATAACTTTTTATCTTTCTTCTTGACAAGGGTAACAGGAAAGCCACTAAACATCACATGATCACTATCTCATACTAGCACATAATTGTTATTAAACAATTCAAAACAAAGCAAAACTCTCCATATAGTAGTGCCATCTTGTGCTAACCAGAGCAATCAATGGATGCCAGAAGGCTTGTGCATAAAATCCCTATCTAGTGCCTACTCATCCAATATCCCCAGACTAGTTTTTGGAGAGTTTTGCTTTGTTTTGAATTGTTTGGTAACAGGAAAGGTTATGATTATGCCAAGTCAAATCTGAGTGGTCAAAATTTTACTGTTTTTCTGATTAAATGTAATATTTATGTACAAAAATAAAAACTAAATAAATTGTTCATTGGTTGAAATCCAGACAAAACCAGTGATGATTTCCAAAGTAGCACCAATTCTTTCAGTGTTGGAGTTAACAAAATAAAACCGGCAGTTCTAATTAATATCCAGAATCAATAATGAAGTACTTCTTCTTCTCCCCATTCAATCTCTGATTATATATCTCCTGACCTCCAGCTTTTTAAAAAACTGATTTGTTAAGTCACTTACCAAAAGATTGTGAAAACTTTAGACTAGATGATATACGCCATAATTTTATTTAATTATTTTAAATTTTATTTTAATATTTAAACAAATTTTTCCAATTGCATAAATAAGAATAAAACATTGAGATATAAAAATATTTTATATATTTCATTTTAAATAGCAAATCTATTTTTTCTATTTCAGTTCAAAATCATCTTTTGTAAACTTGAGTAATCAACAGAGGCTAGACAATAAGGCTTAATAAATTCATATCCAATGTTGTCCTATCCATATTTCTAAATTAGTTTCCAGTTTATGGCTTTATAAATCTGGATGTAGTATATTGGAGTTTTTGAGATCTAATATATTTTTTCTCCAACCCCCATCATTTTACTCTTCTTTTTTAACATATCAATATGAAATTATAAGATGCTTTAATTAATATTTTGAATCTAAGTCATGTTTGCATAGTTGTGTAGATCTAACATCAGTTCAGTATCAATATTCAGTTTTTTAGTACCCAGAATGCATTCAGTGGAGGGGATAGATGAATTGTTTTGTAACAGGAACTATGAACATCACAAAAAAAAAAGAATTTATAATAGATGTCTTGAAATGGATATACAAAGACTTCACATTGGTAGCAAATGAAAAATATTATAAACTGAATAATGTTTGGCCAATGAGACTGACCATCAGTGACATCATTGGTAGACTTTCCCTAGAAAAAATCAAAACTGTGTTATTCCCAAATATTATACATCTAAACTCAAGCTTAATATACACTAGATACATTGATGACATGTTTGTATGTGCTACAGACATACAGACTGAAAAAATATAATAGGAATTGAAGCGTGCATCAACACTATCATGGATTTAAGAGAAAGAAGATAATAGTAAAGGAATAAAGTTTTTAGATTTGTAAATATGAAAACAGGTTACATGCTAATCTACAGAATAATTAAGCCCCTAATTATAAGAGAAGAGTTACATCCTAGATCAAGAATTCCAATATCACATAATTGGATTGGAAGGTTTTATACACAGATACCATACACTAAGTAAGTTTGAATACAATAAGAACAACATTGCAAAGTATGCAAAAGATCTTCAAAAATGTGATATAATTACAATAAAATCATAAACACCATAAATAGATTCTATAACATAATAGGAAACCCTTACTTCATCTAACAAGATGAACCTATAAAATGGATAAGCCTACTTTATATTCCTAAAATTGCACATAAATTAAACAAATATATGTAATGATAAATTTAATATAAACTTTTGAGCCCCTCCATCATTTAACCAATTAGTTAATAACTCTAATGACACTTTACTAAATGAAGAATGGTCTATAAAATTAACTGCAGCCAACCAACCTGCGATACTGCATATTATCAGGAATCAAGAGCCAATCTGTATATGAGACTTGCCTAACATAGATATTTATATAATAGAGCTATTAAAGATAAAAAACACCCATCAATATTTACAGACTGTGAGCAGAAAAATGGCCACAGATTTGAGCTAATGAAAGCAGAAAGTGTGCACTGTAAGAGAGAGTAGAATGCAGAAGGTCAAAGAAGCATGTGCAATAGCTAGTGACTTTTTTCTGTTAGCAGAAAAGAAGCAAGCATACCTATATCAAAGAAATTGGGCAAATTTGAATAAATCTAAACTTTAATTTAAATTTGAATATGTTGAATAGCTTATTAGATAATAATTAAATATTGATATAAAGAATTTGTAATCACACCTTACAGCTATGAATATAATGAATATATTGAAAGCATGCTAAGCAGTAATAAAGTTGATTATTAAAAAAATTATCTTTTTTTAATTACCAAATATAACTTTACGTACCTATATTTTTTAGCTAAGATCAATAAAACACCAACAAAATATCACATGACCTCTGCCTACACCTTTTGTTTGGTGTTATAACAATCCTGGCCAAGAAATATAGGCATATAAAGTAAATAATTGTATTACAAGTTGTGAATTCAAATCAATAAGATATTTTTTAATTTTGGATAGTAACTAGATAGTAAAAAGGAAGAAGAAACTGGTGTTTTTCTGATGATTTGTGATAATGGTGTTTTAGTTGTATTTATATGTTGGACTATTTCTATCATCTAATATGAGTATTGAATGTCTTTAGAAAAATTTAACTTTATTTAAATATTCCAAATACATTCAACTTTTAATAATAGCACACAGGTTAGTATATGCACAATGTTTCAAGAGGTATTATTCTTCCCTTTTCCTCGGGTGTTGCTGGCCTGACCAGTGACAGTACTAGCATGGGAATTGGATCTGGGCCCTTAGGTTCTTTGAGTATTGAATTTTAAGGTAATGCTCAAACCAACTGAGCCATCCTGCCAAAGGCAACAGTCAGTAGAAATTTAATGATTATCTATAAGATTCCTCCTGATTTTTTCCACTTTTTTCTAAAAGCAAAGTTGATTAGTGGTTTTCATACATCATATACAATCACACTAGGTTGACTTATGGGATTGTTTGCCAAAAGTCATGTGAGCAGCTTCTTTAAATTTTCTTCTTTGTACCTTTTCTTCTCTATCCAATATTTTTGTATTTTCCCAATTGAACATATGTTCATTGTTACATACATGGTCTACCTTAGACACATCTGTTTTCATGCTTCTAGTCATCAGTTTATGTTCATGCAAGTGCTTTTCAATGGGACAACTGGTTTCACCAATGTACAATCTTCCACATTTACATGGTATTTCATAGCTGCAGTTTTTTCTTTGTCAGTATTTCAAGTTTAGACTTTGTAGATGTTAGAATTCCTCATAGGGTGATATGCTACTGAAAAGCTGTTCTGGTGTTATACTAATTGCAGATTTTCCTTAATTTGTCTGCTATTTTTGGTATGTATGTGTAGACTACAGTACCAATAATTGTTTTTTCTTTTGATGGTTTTTTTTGTTGTCTATTTAAGGTTTTCTTAATAACAGCTGATGCATAACTATTTTTTTTATAAGAGTTTGTTCTATATAGATATTTTCTTTGTTCAAATTTTTGGTTTCTGAATTAGATTCTTTTGCAGTGTTCCATAGTGACAGTATAACTCCACATTTTGTGCTTCTGGTGTGATTGGATGTATAGACTACGTATTTTCCTGTATGTGTGGGTTTTGGTAAACTGTAGTTTTGATTTTGCTATGAGGGAGTATTTGTCACAAGAACATCTAAGAATGCCAATTTTTGTTCTTGTTCTGATTCTATTGTGAATTTAATTGTAGAGGATATGTTGGTTATGGGTTTCCAGAAAGTTTGTAGCAGTGTTTCACCATGTGGTCATACAACAAATATATAATTTACATAGAGAAATAAAACTTTAGGTGGATATGGAGTAGTTTTTGTGGTGGTGGTTTTAAGTTCTTCCATGTAACTATTGCTAATCAGAGGTGACAATGGTGAGCCCATAGCCATTTCTTGATTTTATTAGAAAGAACTTGTGTTATATTGAAAATAGATTGTTTTTATGCCGAATGTTAATATTTCCACCTTTTAATCTTTTCCTTACAATAGATAATGCTTCTTCACATGGTACAATTGTGAATAAACTTTCCACATCTGTGTATTATTATTAATAGTTGAATGTATTTGGAATATTTAGATAAAGTTAAATTTTTCTAAAGGCATTCAATACTCATAGTAGATGATGGAAATGGTCCAACATAAAAATGGTATTTACTAAAGGAAAGGTCCATTAGATACAGAAAATTCAGATACATCAGATTCAGATCCAAATTTCTTCACTGATAAAAATTGTGATCTATCAACTAATCTGGAGATATGTATACGACAGCAAAGGGTAGGATTTATTAAGTACTCTCACTTGGCATCTATTGATTAGTCAACCTTGCACTAGATAGCAGAATTAGAATAGTAGAAATAGATTTTCTATCTGAAAATATAATAAGTATGCAAAGATTATTTGATTTTATACATTGTGTAAAGTTTTAGGCATTCTGCTAATAACCCAAGCAGTCTGCACAATATCTAAATTGTGTAATATATAGGATATATGAGAACAGACTTTCAAATGACCCGCACCTCTTCACTCTATCCCATAACACTGATACCCTTGAACACATATGTCGAAAAGATAAATAATCACTAATAAACGTATTTCGTGCTAAACCAGCAATCATTAGTTGGTCCAGATTATCATCTCTACACATATATACAATAAGTGCTCAGATATATATTAAGATAGCCAATTTTCATACTTTAATGGGCAGGCTTCAATCTACTCCACTCTTCAACCGACCATCCAATTGAAAATCTGATGATGGAATGCTCAAAGGCCACCCTGAGGCCGAGATTCTCGTCACACCCATGTTTGTGTAATGTCAGTAACACACGTATAACATACACGCACAAATATGTATACATAGTTTTAATATATCAAAATTACTAAAAAGAAAAAAATATATTTTAATAATATACAAAAATTAACAAAGCGTATAACACACTTGAATGAGAAGCTATAAAGATACACAGAAATTATTACACAGTACCGCTATGAATATGAGGCAAAAGGCCTCGAAAGCGCTTAGCGTGTAATAATTTCTGTGTATCTTTATAGCTTCTCATTCAAGTGTGTCATACGCTTTGTTAATTTTTGTATATTAAATTATCGAATGAGAAGTCTTAAAATCTTTAATATTTTAATAATGTAAGAGATCATTTAAGTTTATAATTGAGGTACTAAAGTAAATTATAAGGTAGTAGAAAGCAATGACAACCTATCATCGGCGATGGTCGAGCAGCATTATGTAGTTATAGTGTCTATTTTTAAATCTAATTAACCTACCCGCTTTTGGAAAGTGAATTTAATATATTCGTATATATACACACAAACAGAGAAAGACATATCCGCAAACATTTACTTACACACGCGTAACACCTATACCCACACGCAAATATATATATATGCATATGTGCGTGTATATGTTTCTATAAAGTTAATGTGCACATCTGTAATTTTTCTCAACTGTTTTCAATCTCATCATTCATTTAATCTTAACCTACAAATAATTTAAAACCAAATGTTGAGATTTATTACTCATCCTTTCAACTTCATAAGTAACTGATAATCAGTCGATATAAACCAGTGATATTAATAATTAAACCTAAGGAAATAGCCATAAACACAACTGCTGTTAGTGTCGTAAATATGTCGTAATCATTTTCAAAGTGAACGGTGAGAACCCTTGGCAACCGATGTGCCTTGTTATATGAGTCTCATTAACTTCTTTATTATCTCCGCTAACTTATGCATAATCAATATCGAACAATAATAAGATACAAAGTACATGTTGTGTCTTTATTTGAAGATTCATTAGTCTATTGTCCTTTCACCTTGCTGCATTTATCTTTAGAAATAATCCTCTGAAATAATGATGCGTAGTTGCTTTTAAACCTATATTACAAAATAATGAGATTCGTCAAGAAAATTTTCTCAGCGGAATATTTTATGACGTCATTCAAGAGCAAAAACATTTGCATTTAATATTACTTTAGAATTTAAGTTAGATATGAAAAATTTAAGGTTAACCTTGTTGTCAGCATTTATTGCCTATAAACATTTTATTAAAAAAACTAAGAAGTTGCAAATTATAAAATAAATGTTCTGCATGCATGCACACACGCACATATATACCGTATTAACGGCATATTTTCTACATTTTTTCGTGAATTTTTATAATGGTTTATTATATTAATTATGAATAGAGAACACTGTAGTTAGGTAAGTTGTAAGCTTTATCCTCAAAACCCAGAAATTTAACTCCAAAGCTAAATGAAAAATTATTTGAAATCTCTTCTTCAAAAACTGAGTTTTCATATAACGAATTATCCTCTGTGCTATCAAGTGAGTTGCTAACTCCACATTTATTAAATAACTTTACAAGTGCTTCATGTTTCATGGCATCCCATAAAGTTTGGACCCATTCACAAATCTGCAAAATGCTAGGCCTCTTTCTTCTTCCTGATGGTATCACTTCAAAATGTATAGACTGCATCCAATCTGTCCCATTTCTTTTTCATGGATCCTTTAAGTGGTTTATTAATGCTGACAGTTGGCACATTAAGTTTGTTTATTTTATTTTTTCACGGCTTTTTGTTCTGATACTCCAAAATTGATCCCATACTAGCAAGGCATGTTTCTTTAAAAGTCCACCAGGATATCTAGATCACACATTGTTTATCCAGAACTTCATTCCCCCTTTATGCATCTAACACTTAGGAAGAATGTGCACAAACACCCTTTTAGATAGTTCTTTAGGCAGTTTTCTCTTAGAGAAACTTATCTTAAACAGAAAAAAAAATATGGAAACGATTTTATTCGAAACCAGTTTTTCAAAATAACAAAATGCAATAGAATACTTGTATATGTATATGAACACAAACCACTAGTTTTAGACTGACTGAAATTTGAACTCACAACCAACACATAAGATGCACTCCATATTTTAAACATATTTTAAGGGGAAAAAGTGTGTCCTATATGCCAACAAATATGGTATATCTTCAGATACAATGTTATAGTAAATATGCTAAAGGGATAATGATCATCATCAGATAAAACAATAATCAGATGATTAGCTGCTTAGAAACTCAGATAATAGAGTGAGCTTTGATCCAAAATCCTTTAATTCTCAAATTTTTCACTCTAAACACTACTGTAAACTCTATATCGCATCATTGTCAGTGATAGTTGTATCTATTGCTTAACCATAGTGCTGATGAAAGCTCTCCCTTATATGTATCCATTTGTGCAGCTACTTAGAGATGCATAAATGCAATGAACAGACTAAGGGATTTATCAAGTGCATGTTAATTAATATCTACATCATTTATAAATTACAAAAATAAAATGTAACATTTTTTCTAGATACTATAATATCATTGTTTTCACAATCAGCCAATGTTTGTTCTGCATGATTTCTAGTAATAGATTGATGGAATCTGCAACTCATTTAATACCAATGCTCAATTTATTATCATCTTTTGAGTGACAACCCATGTGATCAAATCAATAACTCTAGAAGGTTATACTTTTAAGCATCACTGAGTCATTCATTTAACCTATAGTTCTAAGTAAATGATATTATTCAATACAAAAAATATGCCTTATTATCAACTAGTTTACATCAATTGATGTTAAGAATATTTTTTACAACTACAGAAGAAATGGATTGTGATAACAGAATCAGTGGATGCTAGTGATAACTCAAATGTGACTCTCACAATCTTTTCTTCACCAAAGAACATTGAAAATTGCATGAATAACATACTAGAAGAGAACAAATTTAGAAGGAAACAAATTATAAGAGCCTGAATGCACTCCTGTGTAGAGTTACTGCTTGAAAAGAGATATCACTAATAAAATTTCTAATAGTACAACAGTGAAACACTTGTTAATAGAAAAAGAACAATATAAAATAATGGTAATATAAACTTAAGGTCTTGCTTTGTGCTCTTTCTATATACATCATTTCAAAACAATACCTATATATTTTTAAAAAATATAATCAAATAATTTTACTGATTGATGATTTTTTGAAAAACATTATTTGGTTGAATTATTAATAATAAAAATTAAAAAATTTTAATTAGTTTTTAAAAAATTAATTTAATACAAGCACTTAATTTCTGCTAAGAAACACTGATTATAGAATTTCAGTTAGTTCTAATAGTAATAATTGAATACTTGGGATGCAGACTTGGAAAAAATAATCTCTTTTATTATATATACATATATGTGTTTCAACACTTCATCTGCCTATCAGTTAAATAAAATGTTGCACTATGCAAATTTATTCTAAAGTAGTGTTAAAAAAATAAATATGCAAATGAATTTCAGAAACATGACAATTAACTACCAAATTTCTTGCAATCAGAGATTTGACAACAGTCTTCTAAAATAAATGTATACACAGAAGCAAAAATCTCCATTAGTGCAAGCCAGAGTAGTTTCTAGCTTGTGGCTTTCATCAGTGAGGAGTCTTGGATCCAAGAGCACTGCACCTAGATCTTAGGATCTAATGCAGCAGTCACCTTTCTGGCTTGCACTGAGTGGCACTACTATATGGAGAGTTTTGCCTCTGTGTAAACAGCTTGTATAAGCATAAAGAATGATGATCATGTGATGTTTAGTGGTTAAATAAATGTATTTATGATTATTATTAATCATTTATTAGGCTGGAAATTATCATATAATTTTTCAAATGATTTATAAAGTTTAAACTCATTAAAGATTAATGTATGTATTTTTATTTAATTTGGTGCCATTTAATTCTACTTTATCCCTCCTTTTTACATATGTAAAATTCCTAATTCATTACTGCATCCTTTATATAAATAAGGACACCAGAAAAAGATAAAAGAACTCCAAAATGTATTTCGGGCTAAATTAGCACTTTTTACAAGACCCAGTTTGAAAAATCACACCAAATACAAGACTCAATAATTCAGAAGATACTGTAGAGGTATGAATGCTCCCAAGCAATAAATTCAGAGAAAAATAATAACACAGTCATGTGATCATTACATTTTAAAGCAAGTGAAACAAAATTGAATAGTTCTAGAGGAGCATTTACCATAGACAAAAATAATTTGATTAATAAAAAGTAACATAATACGAACTGTTTGATAATGAAATTGTTTGGTCTTACAAAGTAGCCATTATGATTAATCAATGAAGTTGTGTATATATTGATTATACAATCTCTATAATATGTTGATGTGGATAAGGAATTCACTAGAACTCAAGAAGCATAATATCTTATTATAAGAATTGTTTGCATCCTGCATTTAATGTCATATAGTGTGTCGTGTATTTTAATAAATTTTTTGAGTTTATTTATTAGCCAAACATAAAAATACAGAAATTGTTTTTATTTTCAAAACAGTGAATCATCTCTCTATTATCACCATGAATTCAAAAATTTCCTTGATGGGATATGTTAAATCTATTAACACTAATATTCATAATTACAAAGTACTTCATTTGCAAATTTTTGGAGAGAGCACCAATGAAACATCAACTTTCCTTTACTCTCCAGCAGCAACTTGTAATACTATTTTGCTAATTTTGCACTTTTTATGAGGTATTTGGAGAGGGCAGAAATAAAATTCAAAAGGCCTGAATCGTGCTTACTGGGGTGCTGATTAGTAGAGAGCAGTCATGGGCTGAAATATACTCAATTTTTTTGTTCTTAGTGATCAGCAAAATAACTGTCTTGTTTTCATATTTTATTTAAATATTTACGGTTATTTTTTACTCAAAATTTGTATATTATTTAAACACAAAAGTATACATTATTACAATTTGATTTTATTAAAAAATGTTTTATTTTTAAAAAAAGTTAACAAATGTAAACAAAAAAATATAATGGTAAGATTCAAAAATCATAAATGCAATTGTAAATATTACAAAAGAATTTGATTGCTTTATCATGGTTTCACATTTATTCATATATGTTTTAAAAAGAATCTCTAATCAACAAAGATCTCGTTAATTTTTTTTCACTGGGTAACAGACTTTTCTCAGGACTGTCCAATTATTATGTATTATCTTTATTATTATTTTTCTAAATTTATAAAATTCAAATATGATTTTTTTATTATGTTTTCCATTTGTAATCTTAAAGCAAGCCCAATTTATTAACTTATAATATAGAATAAAGGTTTAATACTAAAATCAAGTGTTAAGTAATTACAAAAATTGCCACCAGGAAGAACATGGAAACATTTTCATGGGTTGAAGGGTTCTCACAATATACATTAGATAATATTTGTTTTAATTTATGAGAATACTAGACCTATCAATATTTTTTTATTAAATGATGTCAAATACATTTATTTTCTCACTTTCCTTTTTTATGTTGATTATATTATAATGATTATATATAACGTTGAAAATTTTGGTACACAATATCTCAAGAAATGTAATATGGAAAATAACTATATCCAAAAATGTGTATGAGATATATTTAAATCTGAATAAAGTTTACAGCTTTTGCCTAGTGCACTTCTGACTAAGTTATATTAGTCATAATCATGGCATCTGGCAGAGGGAAGAAAATTGCCAGTTTTATTAGAAGACAATCTTCTCCCTTCTATCATATGCCATGACTATGATTAATATAATTTAGTTGGAAGTATGCTAGGCTAAAATTGCAAACTTCATTCAGATTTCAAGTGTATCTCATATATGTTTTTGTGTATAGTTATTTTCCACAATTGTTTGTGTATGTAAATAATAAACCACTTTACTTGTGCACTTTCTTCTATGTCTATTTTATGTTCATAGTTTTGATCATACAATAGCCTTCTTCAGAATTGTAATATATGCATGTAAATGTATTTTGTTTAATACTTGATCATGTAATACACTTATAAATTTTATATGTTAGAACTCTACAGAAGATTGTTGTATAATTTTAATAGAATTAATTGCATAAGTTTATTATATATATATATATTGATATTAATACTGTCTTTTTGTTAGGTGGATTTAAAAAATAATAATAAATTAATAGCAATAACTTATTTTTACATGTGATTTTTTTATTTTATCTTTACTAATTTTTCTTTAATTCAGAGTTTGCTTTAATTAAACAAAAAGTTTTTTTTTTCTTTTAATTAAGACTACTAAACTAGTTGGAGATTGGGCTGATTTATTATTTTTAAAATAATTTACTTTAATATATAGTTTGTATTTTAAATATGTGTCTTTAATTTAATTAATTATTAATTATTTCTATTCTGTAATATTAAGGCAGATCTTTAATGGTGGTTAGAATATGTTAAAATGTTTCTGTTAACTTTTTAAAAATAAAAATACCTTTCTCCTTTTGTAAATATATTTTAGATGTACTGTAAAACATCCATTTCATCATCTCTGATCTGAAAAAGACAAATGATCTCCAAAATATGCATTTTTGGCCAAATCAATACTCTTCAGGTGGACCAGATCACAAACTCTTCCTTACATATCCCCTCATCATTTGTTCAGTATAAATCAATATCAAACTATTACAATTTAATCTACAAGTAATAAAATTATTTGCACTCCCTTATTTGGTACCATTCAACTTTAGATAAAATATATAAATGGTTATAATTAATTGCTTATAAGATCATAAAATGGAGATTTTAAAGTATATCTAAGATGTTGTAAATGGAAAAAGAAGATCTGGAATTTTATTAAAAATAGCATATGATTATCGAATGGTAAGCACAGTTGCCTTACACACAGTGGTACTTGTGGAGATAGTGTACTGCCACTGCTAGAGACGTCATTTCTGCTTAAACACGCAGAAATATCCACAGTAGTGGGTTAGAATCTTGGTAGCTGTTGGAAGCAGATGACGCAAGCTAAATGGGATTACCATGGCAACTAGCGCCACCAAGTGGGCAGCTTTGTTGCCAGCTAGCTGGTGGAATGTTTCCGTGCTTACACATGGTGAACAGCGCCACTTAGTGGCTGGAACATTCATTGCTGCTTTTGGGCCCCTACTGTGGATATTTCTGCATGTTTAAGCAGAAATGACGTCTCTAGCTGTGACAGTACACTATCTCCACCAGTACCATTCTGGTAGTTATCTCATGACTGATTAGATAATTATTCATTATTGGCTAATAAATGAGTATGAGGCACCATGTACCTTTCTTCCATCAGCTAGAAAATTAGTTTGGAAATATGGATAGGTTGCCTCTAAATAAAGATTTAATTAACACTATTAATTAATATCTATTCTTATAGTATGTGGCAGAATTAAAATAGAGAGTTTACTTATGATGGAATTTAATTTAAAAATTGCACACAAATAATTAACAAAAAGAAACATAGGATAATACAATTATGGAAAAAAAATAAAATAATAATAATAAATTTAAAAAGGGCATATGACAATGTATTAATTTATTCTCTCATTTTTTTAACAAAAAAATGTACTATTTTTATTCTTAAGATACAAATTGATGATGATGATAAAATTAAAAAGCAAAATGCCTAAATATAAAAAACAGCAGTCTTTTTTGTGTGGGATATTCTATAAATGCAGATTCAGGATACCCCTGGTTATTCTCATTTTCTTCATAAATGGAATTTATCCAGCACATATCTACGTATATGTGGCAAATACAAACTATAATCCACATAGTTGTCAAGCATTGGTGACCTAGTGGTTAGCATAGCTGCCTTCTAAAAAGCTGGCCTGAGTTCACTTCCCAGTCAATGCTTTGACATATAAACCACATAGTTAATGGCTGGTAAATCTATAGTTACTATGGCAGAACTGAACAACTTAATAAAGCCACTGGAAATCTATTTCCTAGCTGGAACCTCTACAAGTATGACTTTAATTACTGTATTTATGATGTAGCAATTCTGTGAAGCTTAAAAGAAATGGTGTTTTATTTTTAGTTGATATTGAAATCTGTACAGTCATCCCTTATTTCCAATAAATGAGATGATGCCACTATTTTCAGACGATCTTTTGTCAGAGTCTTCATAGAGTCTCAACACTTTCTGATACATCTCATTATCTCACAGAACATTATTTTTGCTCATATGCCTCCATTTCACACATTTAATATTTTTTAAAATTTTCAATAAATACTTGTATGTATTATGGATGTAACTTTACCAGTTTTGGAGCACATCTAATATTGACAAAATATAAATTAATTAAATTCAAACCCTTCTATTTTTGAAACATTTTTACATCAACCAACATGATATCCAAAGATATAAAGTATATCTCAGTGAAAAGATGATTTGTTCTGATTCCAAGCTGCCTCCAATACCATTTCTGAATCAATGCATATATCACATAGGGAAATATTTTAGCTATTCGACACAAAAATTTAAAGTATTAGCATTTCTGGATTATGAGTTACAATAATGAAATAATGTTTTGTATGTGCATGAATCCAGTGTGCTCTCTCTATGCCATCATCAAATTTTTTTAAATCACTTTAAAAAGTTCTTCTGATTCACAGCTTTACTGCTTAAGTAAAACAAAATGTAATGTTAGTGTGTTGTGCCAGAATGGGTTAAAGGATGAAATTCCATCACATTTTATGTCATAAATCATGTTATAGATATGCTAGGGCTTCTTAAAATTTTTGTAAATAGCTAAATTAAGCCATGATAGTGCTGAAAGCAGCTTAAAGAGAACCAGTCATCCACCAACTTTTCATTGATACACATTATGTGCACACAGTCTATAATTCCTGTAGCATATATATTCCAGAAGATGGCACTCAACTAATGGTGCTCTTTCTCTTAAAGCTATCTTTAATATGGGTCAGTTGTGTTCATTGGATAGAAAAAACTGGAAATAAAGGGTATATTGATTTATTATTTTTTAAAAAAATGTGAAAATATCAATATCTTATAGAGAAGTAATACAAATAAGTCAACAGTGCCACTGATTGACACTTTGTTTTCAGGCCTAAAAATCCTTGTGAGAGTTTTTAAGAGCACTATATTTTTTTGTTTAAGTTTTTGAAAATAAAAAATATATATTTTCAACAGTTTGTTTAGATATTTATGATTATTTTTGCAAAATATTTGTGAAATATTTGTATCTTGGGAAGATTATTTATGATAAAATTCAGATTTGTATTTGAAAATATTTGCTTTAAGAAGAAGACACTTAAAGACATGTATTAACCTAAAATAAGAAGTTATTGTGATTGGCTGAAAAAGGAATGTTATTTTGATTTATATAATTTATGACTGTAAGTGGAATTTTACATTTTAACATAGAATTTCATAAATTTATGACAGCATGGCAATAATTCATTTGGATTTTAGAAATGGAATTAAAACAATTTTTCTTTTATTCAGCAACTTTAGCAAGTAAACAATAGCAAAAAGCATTTGTTCTGATTATGGATTTCAGTCTAATACTTTTTTCCTACATTTGTAAAATTAAGATATCATTTTTAAGAATAATTTTTACTTCTGAACTTAAATTTTTAAACAGCAGCTTGAAAATTTTGGAAATATAATAAACAACAAATATTAACTTCCTAAAATAAAAGGTCAAAAATTTGATTCAAGTGGCCTGTAAGGGATTACCAAAAAATATAAAACTGCAAAAGGGTTAAACCTTTCTAAAGTCAATTTATTTATTTTTTTCCAGTCTGCTTTCAAGTAAGCAAAAAAAATCTGAAGATTATTAAGTTGTGTCCCTGTCAAGCAACGTTTAAATTTAAAAATATATATATTAAATAGGCCAACTTTAGATATGTTAATAAGAAATATAACTTTAAAGAATTGATGTATTAAAAATTTCCTAAAATTGTATTTTAAGTTATATCAGTGTAACTGCATAATAAACAAACAAATTACTCACAGATTCAGTCCTGAGACACTACTAAGCATTTTCCTATGTAATTTATTATCTCATTTTTAAATTTTTGACATTATTTTATTTAGTTTAGTGCAGTTAGTAGTAGATTCAATAGCTAAAGAATTATTCTTAGTATTTTTATGAAGTTTCCAAATTTACTGTACACATTCCGGATAAATACCTCAATGATTATTAAAATACTTATTTGGGAAGAAGGATATATGTTTAGCAAATTTGATGTCTTCACAATAAATTGTAGTAATTTGATATTAATAAACACTGGATAAGAATAATAAAAACATGTGAGAAATTGTGGCCAACTGATGAGTGCCAGCTCAGCATGAAATGCAGTTTGGAGTATATATGTCGTTTCCAGATTTCTTTATTCATATGATGCAAAATGAAAGTTTTGAGTTAAAGAACTCCGAATCAACTCAACTGAGAAAAAAAATCCCAACTTTGCCAACTGGTTGGCTTTTGTGTTCAGCCTCCATTTTGTTCCTCAATCATCATTTGATTTTCTGAGCAATTGTTTCCTATAATTGTTTTTCAGTGTAAACTTAAACGGGTTCTTGGGTAGTGAAGCCTCTTACATCATTAGTATCCATATTATGTATGACAAAATACACAATTTATTTACAAAGAAAAATGTTGATTAAAAAAAAACATCCCTCTAATAAATAATAGATGAATAATTACTTTCTGATAAATGATGGGTATTTATCTGAATTCATTTTTGGTACGCTATTTCAGGAAAAAAAATTTTTAAATATTGCCAGCTGGATTTGATTCTCATGTCAGGGCCATGAACTTAAGATTATGTTGGAATAATTACAATATGAAACATAAATTAAAGAAAACTTCTATATCAAACAAGGATGGTCTAAACTAATGAAAGATATTCATAAAATTTAAAAATATATATCTTCTGACTAAAATAATAATAATAATCCATTATATACTACATATAGCTATGTAAGATACCTTAATAATTATGTTGGAATTTTTCAATCTTCCACTTAAGACTGTTTGAGCAAACTTTTATTAGTTAACATATTAGAAAAATTATTTTCTGTTTTAAGCATAATTCTGAATACATAATATATACACGCACACATATAACGCTACTTAAAAGATAAAATAGTATTAGGCGTTCGTCTTTGTTTACGACCATGGTTTTTCATTTCTCTCAACTAGCTAATGATGTTCTCTTCGCTTATATTATGCTAAACATATGACCAAGTGTGACGTGTTATTTGCATAAAATAACCATCAATTTTACCAGAGCGCGTCAGTTATTATCTTCTAAAGAATCGCACAAATTAACCTGGATTTCGGTGTAGAGGCTGGCTTCAGGTATCAGAAAATTGATTTTACTAAAAGGTGATCAGTGGAAATAACGTTTCAATTAAAGAGAGTAATTATTTGAGTTTTATTTGAATATATATATTGTATCTCATAACATCTGAATCATGATTTACTTTATATTAAGTTATACTAAATACTATAATTTTTAAAAAGCTAAGCGCAAAGCCCTAACAAATATCACTAATAACATCAAATATTTTCAAATTATTGTTTGATGATAACATTCCAAATGCTTTACAAAGGATTTTTAAGAATCTATATTTTTTAAAATATATATAAAGATAATTAAATACTAATTTCAATTCAACATTAAATCTGTTTGTTAAATCTGTTCGTTATTATTATTTATAAACACGTATGTTTGCTATAAAATTTGGATACGCCCTCTATAGAACTAAATTTAAAATAAGATTTTGTTATGTTGTGCATTAACATTAAACTTTGTAGAGGGCGCTTCAGCGCTATATATCATATACTTTTTGTAGCTCTTTATTAAATAATAATTTAGAATTAATAATTACGTAACACAGTTAAGTGATTCGAACTCAGACTTTTACACGACCCTCAACTCTTCATGCCATCTTATATTGCTGACCCAACCGATCACACGCATGTTGAAAAGATAAATATTTACCAATATCGGTATTTCATGCTAAACCAGCAATCATCAGTTGGTCCAGATTACTATCTCCACACATCTATACAATCAGTGCTTAACTTTATATTAAGATAGCCAATCTTCATACTTTAATGGACAGTCTTCAAATTACTCCAACCCACAACTCTTCAGCCATCCATTTCATTGAAAATGGGATGATGGAACATTCAAAGCCCACCTTGGTGCCAAGGTTGTCATACTGCCCATGTGTGGGCTTTGAACATTCCATCATCAGATTTTCAATTAAATGGATGACTGAAGAGTTGTGGGTTGGAATAGTTTGAAGCCTGTCCATTAAAGTATGAAGATTGGTTATCTTAATATAAAGCTGAGCACTGATTGTATATATGTATGGAAATAGTAATCTGGACCAACTGATGATTGCTGGTTTAGCATGAAATACATATGTTGATTATTATTTATCTTTTCAACATGTGTGTGATCAGGTGGGGCAGCAATATGAGATGGCATGGAGAGTTGAGGATTGTGTGAAAGTCTGAGTTTAAATCCCTTATATATTACATTATATATGTGCAGGTGTGTGTAAGCCTGTACAGTGTATTAAGTAACACAATTAAGTAAATGAGTATGTTATGTTTTTTCTATACTCAGTTAAGAATAGCCATCCAAATCAGACAAATGATATTTGTATCACCTTTGACATTTGCTTATTTCTATTCTTTTCCAGTTTAATAATCTCTTTAGTTGTAGAATCACTAATGCAGATTCATTTTTCTATATTGGCCTATCATATAACACTTTACCCAACTCTCATACCAACATATCATTAATGTCACAGCCATCTTATTCAGGGTCCATCTCCTCTCTTGCTAGATGATTCATAACTAATTAATACATATAGTTTTTATTTATCAGATAATCAAATGATCTTAATCTCGACTCCTGAATATCTACTCTTCTAAATAGATTACTTTTCTTCTCATCATTTTGTTCTTTACTTTATCTTTTTCCTCACAACTACATCTATTATATTATTCTTGATTCAGCTCATTTTCAGTTTTCTCCTCTCTTTTTTTTTTGCTTTGGTCTCTAGTATTGTGTTAAAATTATACTTTAATATCAAATACATAATATTTTCTACAAACTAAACTTCATAATCAAATGGATATTGCTTAAGATGTCATGTGACATTTGAGCACTAGAAGTAATAAATTGTCCAGTACATGACTGCATAGGGTAACTAATTCTTTAGGATTTGGCAACATATTACAATTATTAATTTACTCGAATGTTTCCCATTCCAACATCTCTTGTCATCATCTTCTAAGATAAATTATTCGACATCACAAATTTTAATTTTCATTATTAAGAGATTTATACTTGTAGAAATACTTATGTTGAAATGTTGGGTGTGCTTAATGAGAATATTGATTAAGTGAAATCGATTTAAAAATTATCAAATCATATCTTGTTTGGATTTCATTGTTTTTGCTTTTGTTTTGTTTTTATAAGGAAAAAGTTAGCATTCATTTATTTAGTTAGCATATGGATTATAAAAGGATTTGTAGAGATTGCAACCAGAAGATTGATTTACTATGACTTTATTAAGACTCTCAAATCTTCAAATTAGTCTTAAAATATGATATATGAGGTTGAAAAAAGAGTTTATATTAGAAAAGGCTTTGATTCTTCTTTGAGACCTTTAGGAATTTGTTCCTAAAGTCTATGCCATAAGCTGTTTTCATTGCAACTGAAATTACTATGTAATTATTTATACAGTAAACAAACAAGGCTAGGTTGCTCTCCAACATCCATCAGTTAGGATAGTAAAATTATGGCTTTTTTTCTCTGAGTTTAAGATGAAAAAGCATCATGGTTTTTTTTTCAGTTGCTTGGTAGCTCTTAACTGAAATATCAACTGAGTTTTTTAAAGACATGATAAATGGGTGAGTAAATAATCTTTTTAAATAGATAATGATGAAAAACAAAATTATAGCCCTTGTTTGAAGAATACTGTAAAGTCATTAATTAAGGTAATGGTTTGTGGTGAAGATGAAGACTGTTTAGAATATACTGATTGTGAGGCTAGGCTACGATTTCATGACAATCCTTTGATTAAGTGTCTGCACTGCAGGTCACTTTTGAATAAAGGAAGATTGCACAAATTGGAAGAACTGTTTAATATTAAATAGTACATAGTTTGTGAAGTTAAAAAAAAGATGAAAAGAATTGCTAACACAAGTGGAGTGGAATTTATTATATAAAAAGTAAAAAAAAAAAAAATCATACAGAGTAATAAGATTAATTATTCAGATCAATGGAAAATCTTAAATGGAGATAATTCAGGTTTATGCCCCAACAAGTTCTCATAATGATGAAATTGTAGAGGATTTTTATATGAATGTATAAAAGGTTTTTCAACAGATTAAACAATATTTTTAAATTGTCATGGAAGACTTACAGAGTCAGAAATGAGAACGGACACAGAAAATATATATTTCAACATTGTATATTTTTCTTAATAATTAGTGGCATGCAAAATAGAACTCGTGTAAAATTAAAGAGATGAAAACTATTAAGAAAGATAGTATTAATAGTTGATATTCCTAAACTTCAGAAACAATGAATTTAAATATAGTTTTAAAATATTATTATATTTTGAGGATGGTTCAGACTTGTCTAAAATCAATAAGAAAATAATAGTAGACTATTAAAAATAAGAAAGATAGCTGGTACAAAAGAGCAACAATTTATCAGTAACTCTTCTACTGAGACAAGAGAATGTACAAGAAAAGATGAAATATGATTTTTTTTAAAATAATCCATTAAGAAGAATTAAATATCTAAAGTTATGTAAATAGTATGAAAAAGTGATTACTAACAATATAAGAAAATATAATTGCAAATTGGCAAAAAAAGCTATAGAAAAGAATAAAGTTTTCATATAATAAAACAACATTTTGTTATATATAGAGTTTGCAAAATAAGCTTTTAACAAGCTTTGCAGAATACCCTCAACCCCAGACCGGTTTCTGCTACTGGTGTCATCAGTGAGATGCCAGGATATTCAAGCATTAAATTGAAAATACCAGGACATTATGTCATGTGACATCTGACTTGATTTTTTTTGTAACAACATCTTTGTATTAAAAGAATATTTATTTCTGTAATAAAAATAGAAGATGGAAGTATTATTTAAAAAAAGATTACATCAGGAAATATATGGAGGATTTCTATAAAGAATTATAGTTATAAAGAACAAGAAAACAAAACATCTTCATTCTGAATTATCTAGCATTTTAAACGAAGAAGTAAAATATTCTATTAAAACCATGTAAAAGAAAAGGTTTCGGAAATGATGGAATTATTATTGATATCTTAAAAGAAGTGGGTAAAATAAAAAGAAAAATTGTTGACAAAACTATATATCATATGTTTAAATGATAAAGTTTACCAGGTGATTAGAAGAATGCAGTAGTAATATTAATATGTAAGATAGATGATAAAAAAAGATACTAGAAATTACAAATCTATTAATCTTATATCAGTTCTATATAAAATCTTTTTCAAGATAATTACAATTTATCTATAGTATTAAGAAAATCAAGTCATACATTATGTGACTTAATTTAATAAGCTTGTATTACAAATATAATATAATAGCATGCTAATAGCTTTAAACAAGCTTTTCTGATAAATAATGGAAGAGAAAGTATTCAAAATTTCTATTTAGAGTTATTCCTATCCCCAAACTGGTTACAAGCTAATGGCTGTCAGTAAGGTGCTAGGATATTCAGACCCTAGATCTAAAATATTAATGCAAGCCAGCATTTATCTAATACTTAATTACTAGTTTGCCTTTTGAGACTTTGGTGATATTATATTGCTAAGGCTATTAATATATGGTATAGCTGATAATCATTTAGATCCATATATGGCTAGATTTGAAGACATATAGATGTCTGAAAATTTCACATTTTCTACTTAATAGTTAAGTATTAGATAAAAGTTAGGCTTGAATTGGTATTTTAGATCTAGTGTCTGAATGATCTAGCACCTCACTGATGAGCGCCATTAGTCCAAAACCAGTTTGGGGATGGGGATAATTCTAGATAGAGATTTTGAATGCTGTCTCTTGCAGCATTTATCATAAAAACTTGTTTTAGAGCTATCAGCATATTTATTATATTAAATTTATCGACAGGAAAACTTTAGATTCTAATCACACTCAAATATTGAGAGAAGTTATGGAAAGGATCAAAACGTATGAATTGCCATTATTGTTTGAGTTTGTAGATTATGAAAAGATGTTTGTTTATATAAGTATGACTATAGTGATTAAAGCATTGGATTATCAAGACATACAACTAAAGGAATGAAAGTAAATGGAGAGTATTTAAGTCATTTAGATTTTGCAGATGATGTAGTTGTTTTTGCAAATAATGCTTCAGAGCTGCAAGAAATGTTGCAGGAGTTAGCAGATGAAAATAGAAAAGTAGGACTAAAGATAAATGTTAAAAAGACTAAAGTAATGTTTAATCGATTTGCTCAAAATATGAAAATAAAGATTGATTATGAAGAATTAGAAGAATTTAACAGTTACAAATACCTAGGTCAGATTATTAATACAGATGGAAACATAATGGAGGAAATTAATCATAGAATTAAACTTGGTTGGAGTGCTTTTGGTAGAAATAACTTGATACTAAAAGGAAATATGCCTATGTGTTTGAAAAGAATGGTTTTTAACAAATGTGTTTTACCAGTTCTTACTTATGGATCTGAGACTTGGACACTTAATAGAAGAGCAATACAGAGACTTCAGACCACTCAAAGGAGTATGGAGAGATGTATGTTGGGAGTAACAAGAAGAGATCGAAAACGCAATGTATGGGTAAGACAACAAACAGGTGTTACTGACCTTATTGAAAAAATTAAAAGATTGAAATGGAGTTGGGCTGGACATATTGCTAGAAGAAATGATAATAGATGGACAATTGAAATTTTAAACTGGAGTCCAAGAGATTGTAAAAGACCCAGAAAGAGACCACATGTGAGATGGATGGATGAAATAAGAAAATGTGCAGGGGTGTTGTGGAAAAGAGAAGCTAAAGATCGGAGAAGATGGATTAAACTTGGAGAGACCTTCATCCTGCAGTGGATTGATAATGGTTGATGATGATGATGATGATGACACCCAAGATATTGTTATATTCAGAAAAATATTTAACAAATTAAAACTGCAATTATTAGATTACATGTAACACTAAGAAGATTAATATTGATGTATAACAGGATAAATAATCAAAATAAGAGTCATAGATCACATGACCCTATTTTAGTGTCTGAACCTATCCTAGCACCTAACAGAGGGGTGCCAGAGCACAAAACCATAATCAGAGGTTGGGAGGGGGTCCTGACAGAGATATTTTAAATGCTTTCTCTAGGTAAGCATTATCACAAAGCTTGTTGAGGAATTAGCAATCCTCATTATGATATAACAGGATGATTTTTATTTCTCCGAAATATTTTACATCAGTCTCACAAAAAGTATTTTGTGGATTAAAATGAAAAAATTAAGGGAATAAAGTAAATGGAGAATATTGAATTTATCTAGATTTTGCAGATGTGATTGTTTGTAGTTAACACTTCAGAGCTTCAGGAAATATTGCGAAAGTTATCATATGAAAGTAAGAAAGTACCACTAATAAATGCTAAAAAAAAGACTAAAATAATATTCAATGGATTTTTTTCAAAAAGAAAGCAAAGACTGGCAATCAGCACTAGCTACAAATCCACTGACAGATTATTAATACAAATGGAAACATAATGGGAAGATAGAATTAAATTTGGATGGAATCCTTTTGATAGAAATAACTTAATATTAAAAGGTTATGACTATATACTTGAAAAGGAAGATTTTTAAATATACATTTTACCACTTTTTACTTGTGGATCTGAGACTTGACCACTTAATAGAAGAGTTATACAGAGACTTAAGATCATTCAACAATGAATGGAGAGACTATGTTAGGAATAACAAGAAAAACCATTAGACATTACATGATCACCAGTGAATTTTGGCACAAATCTTCTTGAACCCATTGATTATGCTGGCTTACACTGAGTGGTGCTACTATATTGAGAGTTTGCCTCTGAGTAACAAGAAAAGATAGTAAACAAAATAACGTGAGTGATACAATAAACAGGTATCACTGACATCACTGAAAGTGTTAAGAGACTGAAACGGAACTGGTCTTAACATATAGTTAGAAGAGATTATAACTTATGGATAGTTAAAGTGGTAAATGAAATCCTAAGAAATTATTAAAAAAACCTAAATGGAAATCACATGTAAGATATATAAAATTGAATGGAGTTTACTACTCCAATGTGAAGAAAAGAGACTATGGATCAGAAAAACTGGATTAAACTTGGAGAGACCTTTATCCTGGAATGGACTGGCAGTGAATGAAAATAATCTTGCAGGAGAGTGGTGCGGTGAAAATTGCACTGGATAATCTCTAATCTAATGAATGACTAATAAAAATTATTAACATACTTCTATCAAGTTTGACGATGATTTTATGTTTGAAAAATGAAATTTTTGTTTGCACATTTTGTTAGGAGGAAAGTCAAATGTAAAATGAACAAATTATAAAATGTATTTAGAAAAAAAAATTAAAGTTTGAAATTTAATACATCTGTTGCAAAAACATGTGAGATAATTCTAATATTAAACAATAGGGGAAAGAAAAAAACGCTGATTAGATATTTTGCTAGGGAAAAGAATAATGTAAAAACAATGAATTAAAGACAGTAATTTCTTTTTAAAAGAATTAAAATTTAATTAAATATAATAACAATAAATCATCAAGCTCCCCACTTTAAACAATAAGACTAAAGCAACTATCTATTCTAGTGCCATCTAGTGTAAGCTTGAGTAATCAGTGATTATCAGATGCTTATAAAATCACTATCTTTAGTATTGGAATCTCTATTCTTAGACAGATTTTTTTACTTTTGTTTTCATAAGTGAGGCTTGGTATGTCTGGATTTCTTTTAACTTTGAATCTTAAGCCTCACTGATAAAGGCAGAACCCAGTCTGAAGATAAGGATTTAAATACTAAACATAATGATTTCATATATAACTATAAATCTCAGATTATTTAAGCTTATAGTAGATGATATTAAAGTAAAAAACTGTTCTTTTTGTATCTTTAATTAAATATTTGAATAAAAGATCACATGATGCACTATGGTAGTATATCTAACTTCCACATAACTTTGATACAAATTCAGGCTAAATAAGTTATGATAACATTTTCACCAGACATATAAATTTTTGCAAGTAGCTGGTCTACAGCCAACTCAGGTAACCATTTAATATTAGTCAGTGAATAGGTGTTTAGCAATCAAGTACTCACTACCTAGAAATTGAAAAACCTGATCAGTATTGCTGGCACTTAAGTATTAATCCTGCAACATTTATTAGACCTGATGCACCTTTTCACATCTGTATCAATCTGCTGTCAACTTTATAATCTTGTGAGCTGACCAAATAATGTGTATGGATCTTGTACAAATGTAAGATGATAAATTTGTCATATCGGACATGTGTATATAATATTTTTGCAAGATTTACCATGTTATCGGCAGTCTGAATACATGTGTGAAAAGATGAAGCAGTTCTAATATGTTACAGAAATGGCAACAGATTAAATGTAACAATACTAAAAATATTAATTTCTAACAATACACAAAAAATATGAATTTTACTCAAACAATTTTAATTTTTTTTGTTTAATATTTTTTGAATAATTTCAAATCTATTTTTATTATTCTGGCTCACAATTTCTGTTAACAACTCTCACATGTCTATGGTCACATGGGTGACTATGAAATAAATATATTATTTACTTTTATATACATATAATCATTAAAATCAGTCAACATTTAGACAATCTCAATATCAATAACAATCAACAATCTCAACCTGTTGCCATGGTAACCTCCTTTTAACAATAAAGATAGGGTAAATAGCAATAAATAATCTACAGCAGGGTAAAGATTTCTCCAGAAAAACAATAAAGAGAAATAATATATATCAGATTAGTCAAAGTATCTTGTGATTCATGAGAATTTTTATTCATTTTTTTTATATTTTACCTTTAACTAAGAATAAGTAATATTCATTTAATACAACAATTGAAGAGGAATGTAGATTGGATACTTTTGGCCTACCTAAAAAAAATTTATATTTGCTTAAAAATTGCCAAATGCCTGAAGTTCCAGATACATTTACGAGATACATAACACTGCATAATTATTAAAAAAAAATTAAGCATTTTATTTAAAGAATAGGTAAAATAATCCTTAAATGGTCTATTAGAGGGAAAATATAGGTCAATGAGCCCTCTTGCCTTCTAGAGTATTAGTTAAAATAATAAGTGTTAACTCTTCCAATTTCCAGATGATGATAATGTGAGAGCTCTCCCATTTTGTTTTACCTTTTATTTCAGAATAGCTAGATATCTGTTTACTGACTAATACTGGGAAATTAGTTATGTTGGTTACATACTACCTAACAACAAATATAATCCTGGCTGAAATATCAAAAAAAATTCTGATTTATCTATCTGGATTTAAAACCAGATTATGGAAATGTTAGGAAAATATATTTTGTCATTACATGACATCATTTGTCCACTAATGCATGTATGTTTACATGATTATGATTTCCATAAAAAATATAATAATAAAAACTTTTTGCATTTCTCTAGTAAGGTTGATGTCAGTAGCATGTGAAGGACTAAGTCAAATATTATAGTAATAGACAAAAAAAGTTTTATAGAGAATTGCCATTAAAAGAAAGATAACAAACTTTGCTGCCATTAATTCATTCATTTCATTTTTTTTACATAATTGCAAAACTTTATTTGAGCTGATTCTATTTAAAAATGGAAGAGTAAGAGAAAGTTGTGACCTAGACTTTTTTTAATTTTATAAAAGATCGATTTTTTTATATTAATTTCAGAATCTTTTTTTTCAATTGTAATTTATTAATAACTATCATTTCATTATTACAAGATGAAATTTTATTGTGCTTGATAGAATTTCTATTATCACTAAATTTATACGTTCAAGCAATTCAAATGAAATTTTAAATTTATAAAAAAAAACTGAAGAAGAAATATACTCATTGCTTTTGCTTAGATTTACATGCAGAAAAAAATAGTTAGGAGTGTGAATGCAAGAGTTAGAGTCTGAAGACCAAAATTTAAAGTAATACATCAAAAACTTATGGAATTTAATAACTCTTATTTTTCTCCTTTACTTTCTTTGCATTTCTTTATATATTCATATAAAAAACAGTTAGAGGAAATTTGAGAAGCTCTGATGAAGACTGCTAGATAGTCGAAACTGTCAGGGAAATAAAGTTTTATTAAAAAAATTTTTGCATTAAAGTGTATATGAGAGAGGTTATTACAAGCAATATATGAGAAATTTAATAACTTTATATTTAGTAAGTAATGATTAACATTTAGCTTATTTACATTAATGATAAATATTTATGATTTCATCACTTCAAACCATGATGATGATTATTTATAAGATGTTAAACATGACTAATGAATTAACATAATTCAAGGAGTGCATATTTTTGATATGCAAATCTTGTAAAGAATTTGCAAAAATAAAAATGGTTGCTGTCATATGGAAAATTTAATATATGCATAAGATTTACTTCTTTCTAATTAATTTACAAACTGTAATGTTTTTGCTTTTTGTTTATGGTAAAATCAGTGTATGTGGTGATTCCACAATTGCATGGTAACGTTTTTAGCAACAAAAGTGTCATTTATACAAATTCAAAATAGAAAGTTATTTTTAAAATGTTTTGAAAAAAATTAAATACATAAAAACAAAGTAAATCTCAGATTAAATAGTAAAAGATAGAACAAAAAATACAATAATAAAAAATGTGACTTTTCTTTCATAAGTGATGAATGCTATCGCTTTTTCATTTCTCTTTAATTCATACATTGGTGGACAGCATAACTTTTCAATCTTCTATCTTAATGCAAGACCCTTTATAACCACATTTTCTTTTAACAATTTGTGTTATAACATTCATCTGATTAAAACATTCAATTGTCATGAAAGCTTTATTCTATAGCTAAAAATATTTAGATATCTATTTATCACTCAATACTGGAAAGTTAAAAAAAAATCCTGTAATTATTTGGAAAATTCTCAACATCTGGAAAAAATATTTATGTATCATCTAGATTTGAACATTAAATTATAGGCTTGAAGAATAATAGGTTAACTATTATCCCATGCCAGCTTCACATTTTATATTCTAGCAAGACAAAGTAATTTGTATATTTATATCTAAAAGATCCCCCCCCCCAGGAACTGTAAATTTTTATAGTAATAATGTTCTCATACCAAATTTTGTTGAATTCTTAAAAGATCATGACTTTCATTTATTATGGATCCAATTGCAAAATGACCATTCTATGTTTAATCAGCTTCTCTGATCTATATCTTCCCTTCTTCACATCACACCAACTACTTCTTTAATTCATCCAACCATCTTATGCTTTAGTATTATTCTATGTTTTTATACAATCCCTTGGGATTCAGTTCAAAACTTCAAAAGTCCATCTATATTTTATTATAATTTATTTTAGCAACATGTCCAACCTAACTCCATTTCATTCTTTGATTGTTTTTTCAATGATATCAGTGATGCCTGTATGATCTGGTATCCAAGTGTTTTATTTGATCCATTCTTGTTACTTCAACATACACCTCTTTATATATCATTTAATAGTCTGAATTTTTAATGCTCCTCTTCTATTACCAAATTTAAAATCCATAAGTAAGAATTGATAAAACACATCTATTAAAAATCTTTTCCAAACATCTTTTAATATTAAGTTACTTCTACTAAAAATATTCCACCTGAGTTTAATCCTGTGAATAATTTCATCTATTATATTTTTGTCTGTATTAACAATCTGACCAAGATCTTTATAGTTGTGAATTTCTTGTAGTTCATGATTGTCAATGTTTATCTTCTTCTTCTGAGAAAATCCATTGAATATTACATGACTCTTTTTATGGTTTTTTTTAAATCCTACTTTCTTACATTCATCTGATAACTCTTATATTATTTACAGAAACAACTACATCACCTGATAAGTCTAGATGACTTCTGTGTATTTTTATTTCCTTAGATTTCCATTTTAATTTGTAAAATATTTCATACAAAACTGCTGTAAAAAATTTTGGAAATGGAATCACTTTGCTTTAAACCCTTCTAATGTTAATTTTCATAGTACCATAATGTAATCTAATCATTTCTATTGTATCTTGATAAATATTGTTCAAAATATGATCATATTCTTGGTCTACATTTTGATGACCTAAAGCTTTAATCATTGTAGAAATGCATATATAATCAAATGCCTTTTTTATAATTTATAAATTCAAAACAAAATGGTAATTCATAGTCTTTGGGTTTTTTCTATAACTTATTTCAATACCAGCTTGCTCTTTTAGTTAGTTTAAATCTAGAGTTCACATTAGATAAGTTATAATTATTTTGATAAACATTTTGCATCGAACAGATAGAAAATTGATAGTCCTGTATTTTTTTAATTTCTTCTTTATCACTAACATTACTATTACAATTGTATTCTTTCAATCATCTGATACAACGTTACTATTTGATAAGATATTAATTTATATAATGCAATGTTAATAAATGTAATAGTAAATTAACGATCAGGCTAATGCTCATGTGCTTTACAGATTTTAAACTATAAATGAATACTTTTATTCTCAGACACAAGATAAAGTTTTTGTGAAAAGTGACTGCTTAATTTCTTCATGCTCTCATTTCCAAACACTTAAGATTGGCCCATACTTAAACATTCGGGTTGAAAAGATAGATGATTCATTCTATCTTTTCATAAAGACTTTATCTTGTGTCTGAGAATGAGAGTATTCATTTATAGTTTAAAATCTGTAAAGTGCATATGCATTAGCCTAATTGCTAACTTTACTATTTGGATATTTAATACAGCATATGTTTTTCTATTTCTTTAACTACTTATTTTAAAGATACCAACAATCACCTTGGAGTTTTTACCTTCTTGCTAAACTTAATTTGCATTTAATAATTGTCAATTCAAAAGATGTAGCAATTATAGTGGTTAGATTGTTTTCCTATTTTTTAATACTTTGTAATTTTTTGTAAAATCCTTCCACACATTTCTTAAATCCTGTTTCTTTTATTTTTATTGCTGATAACTTTTCTTCCAATATCAAGAAGTCTTATATTTTTGAAACTTTCTTCCTCTTGTATGACTTTCCTTGCCATTTCACAATTATATTTTCTTATAACATTTTAAATTCTTTTAAGTACAATTTTACAGAACTCCAGATATTTATTTCTTTGTAATGACCATTTTTTAATATTTTCCTATTCATTCTTTTCTTCATATATTGTCTTGTTTTAGTGGAAAATATTTTGGTGAATTCCTACCTCTTTGTACCAGCCAACTTTGTTACAATCTATCAATATTTCAAACCAATTAGCAAGTTCTAATTTAAATTTGTTGGAGTGTTTCTGAAGGTTAGTGATCTTTTTTAATGATTTCTACCTTTCTAGTTTTACATTGACAGGTATTTTATATCTGATTGATTAATGATCTCTTCCATTGTCAAATCTATTAAAAATATTACAATCTTGAAATATTTTCTCTTAGTCAAAATGTAATCCAATTTTGCTGTATCTTCATTCCACGTCCATTTTTTCATAAAGAAAAAATTCATAATTTACAGGGTTTTCCCCTACATATTTGACTAGTTAGTGCTACCTACAATGCTTTGCTCTTTCAATTGTTTTACAATGCTAGCCTTAAAGTTGATTGATGTGATCAAAACCATTTTGTACATCTGTATACAAATGCTTTACTTCTTCATTACAATGAAAACTCGGAATGTAAACCTGAATTATTTACACTTGGCATCTTCTATTACTTTGTATAATTATTCTTAGCACCTCTGTACTATCAATTTTCATTAGGCTATTCTCTTTTATTTATAATAAATCTCATTTAATTTGTCTTTTCAATACTTATATCTTCATAATAAAATATTCGTCCACTTTTCAAATCAATTGTCTCTTCATCTTTTCTTTTAATTTCATAAAATCCAACAATGTTCCATTCAATATTTAGATAGTTTTTACAGTTCATGTAATCTTGCTTCATTTGAAAGTGATCTGCAATATATATATAACTAAATAAAAGGTCATTGTCAAAGGTAGCCTCGTTTGACAATAAGTAGATTTTTGGTACATTCTGCATTGTTACTAATTGCTCCTGTGACTCATAATTTTATACTCTTCTCGCAATAAAAATTATAACTTAGTTTTGTCTGTCATCCTGCCTTCAAAAAAACTCAATAGATGTTTTAATTGAAAATTGGCAAGCAATTGAAAATACGATAGTGTTTCTTGATCTTAAATTTAGAGACAAAAAATCAATTAATTTATCACACTGAAGCATAATGGTCAGTAGCACATATATATATATATATATATAATAACATAGTAACAACATCTGTGGCAACTTTAATAGCTGACTGTAAGGTAAATATCTCTTTAGCATATCTCCACAGAGGAATGGTTAATCGAATACATTATTTCTTAAGTAAAATGTATTTTCACAATAATAGAGACATGTCATAATCATATAAATAGTTTCTTAATATATGCTAATGCTATGAATAGTGATATATATTTAAATTATACACAAGCATCACATGATTATTTATGTGTATTACAAAGTATTAAACTGGATTGATGAAAAATTTTGATTTTTCCTACTTGTTCATTTTCTAGCTAAAAATGTCTAGTTACCCATTTTCTGACTAATAATAGAACAGATGGCCGAGCAGGCAATGATTGGCCGAATTAAAAAAAAATTCAAGCTAGCATGAAAAACCTTGGAAAGGTTTCGAACTCTGTACAAATTTAAAACCTACATCATAGCTATGGTAGGCAAATGTTATATACTGTATATATTATTTCAGCCTACAAGCAAATATAGCATATAGACTATACAAAATTTTAACAATTGCCGTGATATACATTTAGCATGGGTTACTATTTAATTATTTATTTAGAACATTATTATATATGAATACATATGACATGTAAACGTATTTTTATAAAAATAGGATTACTTCCAAAAGAATAAAAATATAAGACTTTGCTGATCTCTGTTTTAAAATTATATTTGTTAGTTCGGATCTGTAAATTGAATTATTTTCTTTTATTTCTTTCAGTTGAAACATATTTTACGTTAACAGGTTGTAGATTCACCTCACGTTTAGCACTAAAAACATAATGTTGAAAACCTTGTTTCAATGTTATACGTCATAATCATACTTTAGTTTCATTTATTTGGTTGTCAACATTAATAATTTTAACCATTTTAAGCAACGTGAAATGCATTTTCTTCCAAATACAACCTACAAATTTCTTAAACAGAAGGAAAAAAAAAACTGAAAGTTTAAATTTTAAAGATTTTACAATTTGAAAATGTTATATAAATTTTATCCCTAAACCATAATACTATTTTATTTGTAAATTGAAAGATCTTATAGTGTAGATTATAGAGTTAAGAACGTACCCCGGAAAATTAGAATTTTAATCTGAACGGAAGTTATAGTTTTAAAATGGTTCTCTTCAATGGGTTAAATAATGTTATATATATATGGAAGTGAAGGGGATTTGAACACAGATTTTCAAGCTCCTTCAGCCATCTACTTTATCTTATAAAATCGATACACATGACCACATACATGTGAAAAAGATAAACAATCTCCAATATATGTATTTCATTCTGAACAAGCATTCATCAGCTGAACGCATGAAATATGTATAGTGGAGATAATTTACCTTTTTCACTTGTATGTGGTCATGTGTATCGGTTATATAAGATAGAGTGGATGACTGAAAAGAACTTGAAAGTCTGTGTTCAAATCCCCTTTACTTAATCTAAGTTAAGTATATACCCTATACTTATATATGTCTGTGTATCCGGAACTTTTAGATTTTGAGTCTGACAATATAACATTAGTTAAACAACTACAAAATATTATATTACTAAAACCTTTCTGTAATTAGAAGGTATTTGAACTCAGACTTTCAAGCTCCCTGCAACAATCTACTCTATCTTATACAACCGATACATATAAACACATACATGTGAAAAAGATAAATGATCTCCAATAAACATATTTTGTACTGAATCAGCATATTTATCTTTTTCACATTTATGTGGTCATGTGGTATCGGTTGTATAAGATAGTGGATAGCTATAGGGAGCTTGAAAGTCTGAGCTAAAATCCCTTCCAATTACTTTAATTTCAGTATAGACAATATACTTGTATTTAAATATTAAAACCTTTCTAGTAGTTTTTCGATTTATATAGATTTTTAGCCTGGTGATTTATACATATTTGAATAATATTTTTATAAAACTTTCTAATTCACATCATTACCGCAACAGCAAGTCTTTTTAGTATAAATAAGTATTATGAAACTAAAAAATTTAAAGTGGAATTATGTGAAGATTTTTGAAATAAGTTGAAAAATTGCACAATAATTTAGAAGAGGGATTTTATTAAATCATATAATTTTAGGTCAGAATCTAAAATTTCAGATACATGTAGGCAACAGGAAATTAGCGTGGAAGTATGCATTTTTTTTAAAAAAACTGGATAATGTACAAAGGATGTATTAAATTTTTGTATTTTTTTTTAGAAAGGGAGTCTTTAAAAGTTTATCTCTTATGGTAGATGGGGCATTGTGGTTGTGTATTTCTAGCTCTGGTGAAATCTGAAGCTTACAAACGCCACAAATGTTTTTTGTTTTTTTTTCCCCATTGAAAAATATCTCTTTTTTAGTTTTCTGGAGGGCATGTAACAGATTGGCTTTGAATATTTAAATTCATATATGCAGTTGTTGGCTTATTTTCTTTTTTATCTATTAGTTTTTGTTAACAACTTTAGTTTTTTCTCTATTAAAACTATCAGAAAGATAGCTGAAGAAAAAAAACTATACATCACATCTAATGGTTTTAATTAATTAAATGTTTTTGTTTTCATAAATAGTATTTACTATTATGGATGCCCTTATTTCATGATCACTTAAATGATAAATCTTCAAAAAAAAACTTATGACCTGTTTAGTTTGTCAGATTCCTCATCGGAACTTTTATTACCGTGATGTCAGAGTACTTCTGTATCACTGGTAATCGTTATCTATTTTAACAACACCATTTTATAAATATTATTTTTATGTGCTTTAAATGAAAGTCCAGAAATAATATGCTATTTTGCTTACTAGCTAAGAATAGCTAGAGAACAGAACAATGATAAAAAATTGTTCAAACGATCATTATCCAATAAGTCTTCCCTCACTACTCCTCTATTATTGACTCTTAGAAAAAGCTTTATTTTTTAGTGGCTATTTAAAGACATTTTGACCTATCTTTATATTACATTTTGATTGTTTAGCTCTCTTGCTGTCTATGATATTCTCAGTAGTCATCATCAGCATCACAATGAAAAAAAATATTTTTCTTCTAAGTCCAACATTCTCATCCATAGTAAGTCATAAAAAATAAATTTGAAAAATGTTGAACTTCATCTTTCTAGCCTTGAATGCTTTAGTGAAGTGGTAGTAAACTCTGGAACTCAAGATTCATAGATCATGATTTCATCTCTATAATTTTAGGTACTCAAACTTTTCATGAACTTCTGAGCAATTAATCATTTGGACTTTCACCCCATTTTTATAGATTTTGATTGCTCTCTACTCAATATCAATTCTTAATAGATCTTTTAAATAATGAATCCTTTGTTTTTGTTGAATGATCCAAGGAGACAAAATCTGATAATCTTCTATGAATTAATTATGACTTTTGAAGCCATCTGTTTCTAAAATCACAATCTTTATCTTATGCATATTAACTGAAATCCTGCTTTTAAGTAACTAATTTAATTTTTCTAATAAAAGTTTTAAGATTTCTATTTTTAATTTGTTATTAATATATCTCATGTTTGTTAATGTTTTTGTTATTGTTGTTATTATCATTATTTTTATCAATTATGAATTCAAATTTGTATTTATGCATCCAGGCTTTCCTTATCACACATTCAGTGCTCTCTTTTTTAACGTAAAAACTAACCTGCTTCATTATAATCTACTTTAACTGTAACTTCTAATACCATGTGGGATTCTATGTCTTTTCTAACTGCTCTTTAGAATTTTACACTTATAATTTTCAAAGATATTAATTGACTACTAATAATAATTATTCATAAAATAATATTCTAATATATCTTTAAAAATCATTCTATAATTTAGCATGGTCAACAGAATCAAAGGCTTTGATGCAATCAATAAAATGTATACTAATTTTTATCCATTAGTTTTTATTATTATTATTATTATTATCATCATCATCATCATCATCATCATCATCATTATTATTATTATTATTATTATTATTATTCACAGTGTAAATACAAATTCTGATAGTAGTATGCAAATACCTTTTTTCCATTCATAAGCCAATAAATGATTTTCTCAGATTAATTGGCATAATTAGTTTGTTCAGAAATTACTTTTTTAATTTTTCATTAAAATTTTTTCGTGATGTCAGAGATATCAAAGCCAACCTAACATCAACTTTTAATATTAGTAAGAGGTTTTCTTTGTATTTGATCATATCAAAACATCCTCATTGATATCCTAGTGAAATAGACCTTTTATTATTATTATTATTATTATTATTATTATTATTATTATTATTATTATTATTATTATTATTATTATTATTATTATTATTATTATTATTATTATTATTATTATTATTATTATTATTATTATTATTATTATTATTATTATTATTATTATTATTATTATTATTTCTGTTTGAGTTTTTTCTTTACATTGGTTATGACCTTCCACTGGAATCTTTCAGCAAACTTATTTAATATTCAACTTTTTTTAAATCCCAAGATTGCTCTTATTTTGCAAGCTGGATTTTAGCTTTAATACCTTTGCAAATGTTATTTTAATAATTTTCCTCATCTTTTCCAGCAACTCTTTAAAGGTATTGTTGTTATTCCTCGAAAGATCAGAATAGACTAATAATAATGATTGTTAAAAAAAGCAAAAGTATCATATTTTAATTTTATATGAGTATGCATATATTTATTAGTAGTAATATAAAATAATAAATTTAAGGGGTTTTTGTAAAGTATATGTTTAAACCAATCTTATTTCACTAAAAATTATTTTGATCTTTTTTTGTAGAGTTGGTTTGTATTTGTATATGCATATTAATGTAATCATCAGAATCCATGGAATCATTGCCATAACATGTTCTGATGCTTTCAACTCCACATCTCTTCAGTTTCATCTGCACCACTCATTAACATCATCTGTCAATGTTCTAAAAGATTTTATCCTCTTTTGTTTGTGTGCGTGGGGATAATGCTAAAATTTAGTATATTTAATTTCCCACTCTCATTCATTAAACACGTATGCCTAAACAGATCCAATTTCCTCCTCATATCTTTTTCCAACAATTTTTTATTCCCATTCACTTTTTGAGCAGTTTTTCAGCAGAAATTTTTTGCATTTATTCATTTCATAGTAATTTTTGTAGCATTTCTTGCAAATGTCAAATTCAACTCACTGAAAACTTTATCAACATCCATGTTTCACTACTGTTATAATATACTAGTAAATATGCTTATGTTCAATATATATAATTTGGTTTATAACATGATGTCATTTTAGATATAGCTTTAAGACCTTGCTAAATATCCTTAATTTTATTTGACTTTCACAGTCTGATTATTAATAATATAACAGTATCAACATTTTCAGATAATAGTGCAAGCTATAATAATCAATGGATGATAGGTTTGTGATTAATATGGCTTGCACTGGGTAGCTATTGTCTGGGGAGTTTGCTTCTGTTTTAACAGCTTATGTAAGCATAGAAATGATGATCATGTGATGTTTTAGTAACATTATTTCCAAGTTACTCAAAACTTTCTAAATTGTCTAGTGCAGTTTTAATCTTGGCCATGTTTACGTATACACCTTATCTCTTAGGTTCCTCATTTAACATCTTCAGTATAAATGTTAATGGTTTTCATCTTTAACAATTATTATATTAGCTTTACATTTTAAAGCTTTTTATTATCATTCTATAAACTGATTTTTTGTTGTTGTTATGATAAATATGTTCGATCAAGTTAAGTCTTCTTGCCTTCAATCCATCCCAATTTCAAACCAACTTCTAATTTTTTCACATATTCTCATGGCTATTTCTGATCTTAGATATTCTTTAAAAGTTCCAATATTTTATTATTTATTCTATGTAACTGAAGTACAGTTCAGGTCATTTTTAATCAATACTGTAAAAGGTCTTCTAAAATTTAATAAATAGAGAGCGATTTTTCTCATCTTTTAGCTTTTTTGCAATACATGAGATATATTATTGTCATGAAATATAACAATGGCATTTGAAAATAATATTCTTACTGTGGAAAACTAATCTTCCAAAATGTTAAAATAGACTGAAACTGTGATGTCAAAATACAAAATATTGATTGGTTTAACAGCAATAACATGATATGATTGGAAGATTTCTTTTGAAGATCACTAGGCAAAAACTTATCTAGTTTTGGGATAAATAAACAGTGATTTATGTCATACACTCATGCATAATTATTATGACTATAATAGTTTTATAAATAGTGGCCCAGTAAATAAAAGATGTTGAAGATTGAAACCAAAGATACCCAGGAGATAACATAATCCATAATGATGATAATGAAGTGAAAAACATAAGCAGAAGTTTAATTATATGATTGTAAAGCTTTAAGAAATTATGAATATAAAAAATGTGGTATGAGAATTGAAAAGGGCAAAATAAAAGTGAATTTTAATAATTTTAAAAATTAGGAAAGGAGGATTTCTCATAAAGACAAAGCAGGTCAGTTTGTCACTATGAAAAGAGATGAGTTCAGGGAGAAAATGGATAAAGAATTAAATAATGGTAAATATATGTTTTTTAAAAAAGATCCAGGTAATGTGATTAAAAAAAAGTTGATAGATATTATGAAAAAAAATGGTAAATTTAAATTTTTTAATAGAGTAGATTATTTAAAATGTTATCCAAATGATTTTGTATCAGCTAAGATGTTTATGAATATTAAGACTCATAAAGATGGTTTTCCTTTATGATTTATTTTCAATTTTACAGGTAGTGTTGTAGATTGTATTTCTAGATTCTCAAATAATTTTTTAAAACAATTTGTTGATTTTGGTCATTATACAGTTTCCTCTTCTTTTGAGGCTTTTGGTAAGATTAAGTTTTAAAATGGAAAGTAATTGGATATTTGGTGGTTTAGATATTGAGAATATGTATCAGTCAGTTAATAGATTAGGCAGTATTGATATCCTTATGTCTGTGCTGGTTAAGCAAGGATCTTTGTCAAAAAATAAAATTAAAGTAATCAATGATTTGCTTTTATTATTAGAGGATTCTAACTATTTTACTTATACCATATAATACTAAATTGTCCAAGAACTTTACTAAACTGTTGAGGCTGAGAGGTATAAAGTTCTGAAAAAGATTGCTGGGGCAATCGAAACTGGAAACTGTAAGAAAAGGATGGTAAATAAAGCATTGTGTAACAGTGGTAAAGTGCTTGGACAATTTAGTATCATGTGGTATACATTTGGCAATGCAATAAGAAAGAGTAGTTATTATATATTTTATTTATAATAATAATTTTTATAAAATTAAGGAAGGGTGGATAATACGTTATATTATTTCTCCTTTAGTTTGTTCAGTTTATATTGATTATTTGGAAGAGGAAATTATTATTAAAAAGAATTGTTTATATTTAAAGTTATTTGTTAGATATGTGGATGATTGTTTGTTTGTAGGTGAGAATGATAAATTGAAGAAATTGGTAAATGAGTTTAATTGTTTTGATCCTTCTATAAAATATGTGGTAGAAGGAGGGGGATTAGATTTTGTTAAATTAAAATTTTTAGATCTATTGGTGATTAAAAATGTGAAGACTAACTGTTTAGTATGTAGTCATTATGTTAAAAGTAAAGAATTAAGGTCTATAATTCAACCTGATAGTTAGCAGTCTGTTTCTCATAAAGTAGCTGCTTTAAGAAATTGTTATAGGAATAAGAAATTAAATAATTCTAGAGGGATAGCTTTGTTTCAGAAAGGTCAATTTTATAAAGATTATTTGAGTGTTGGTTACCTTGATAAATTTATTAAAAGTATTTTATTTAATTGTAATATTTGTAAGAATGTAAAAATGTGATTTTATTTTTTTGTCATTTAAATTGTCTTCTTATAAAATTGTATGTAAAAATAGTAATTTGTTTGGAAATAAGAAAATAGCTTGGTAAAGGGGTATTACTTTGAATAATTTATTAATATAAAGAAAAATTTTGATAGGAATATTATTTCTTGTGTAGTGTATATTATCTCTTGTTTTGTAAGAAGGTTTATATAGGTCAGAGTAGTTTAAGCTTACATGAAAGAATAAAAGTAGGGTTAGAAATAAATATCTTAGTTCTGCTTTGTATGTCCATGCAAAAGATATAGGTCACACTATTAATTTTGATGAAGCTAAGAATGTCTTCTTTGAGAGAAATGAAATAAAAAGAATTAAAGAATCTTTATTATTAAAAATTTATTATTCTGAAGCAATTAACTTATGTAAAAGTTATTTTAATATTAAGGGTGGATGGGAAGTAAATGGAATTGTGGGTAATGTTTAATATAAATATGGTGTTTTGTAGTTCTTTACACATGAGAAGTCTGCATGTAGCAGTGAAAACATTGGTTGTCTTTTGGATTTTATTTTCTTGACTAATCTTGTTGAGTTTTGGATTTGGGATAATTTTGATTATATGTTGATTAATATTAGGGAAAAATCAATATTAAGAATAGATATACATTTTCTGGAATTGATATAGACTCAGGTTATAATTTGATAGGGATATGAGTAAGCTAACTTTTTAAAAGAATAATATTATTCATTCAAGTTTAGATCAGAGATGCATTTTCAGTTACATGAGTACAATCATTTTTAATGGATATTTTTAAAGTTAGTTGAATGGCACATGTGTCTTGTTGAGCTAGATTTATATGAATATTATTACTCTACTGCACTTATTAAACACAAATGATCAGCACCATTTTTATTAAGCTGGAAATTGTTTCATTTCTTTTAACCTAGATTATCAATTTTATTAGCAATTGGATATATCTATTAATATTTATAACTTTTCTTATGAGAGTTTGGTTTGTTTTAAATACATGTTGCAAGCATTTATATACTTTCTCCAATATTTACTGTTATATATTTGAAGTAAAAAGGGCAAAAATAATTTATAAAAAAGGGCATGTAAGTAGAATGATATAATGATTAAAAAAACTCACATTTATGGAAGTTGATGGAGTGCATCTACTTCTTAAGATGATTTAAAGTCTACTACAAGTGTTAAGGGAAATGTAATAATTTCTGCTCTAGTACGTTTTCGTATTCATTGGATAATTGTTTTTTTAAGTAAAATTCACATTAAAAATATGGCAATTGTAAATTAAGGTTAAATAAAGGAAGAATTCAGAGACTGAAAAATTAAGTCTTTATAGGAATATATTTGGAATATATTAGAATCAAACAAAACTGAAATGTGGAAATGCATTTTATTAAAAGAAACTTCAAGTAATAAAATACAGATAGGTTTTTATTAAGTATATAGATATATTGAGACCATTTTGGGTCGCATGGCATACAACAACATAGTAGTGTGTGCGCATATATATATAAAGTTGAAAAAAATGTAGAAATAAACAGACAAAAATTTTTGTAGACATTTTCTACATTTCACTGGAATAACAGTTAAGGATTAAATACTTTTAAATTTTAAATTTGTTTTATTATAAATTAAACATTTAAAAAATAATAATTAATATTTTATTATTTCTGATTTTGAAATTAAAACAAGCATGTTTTATGCTATAATAGATATAAGTGTAATTATAAAATTCCATTATCTATTTTGATTAGCAAATCTTTTTTAAGTAAATCTTGCATAATATATATTAATAGTTGTTTTCCAAAGGACTAACTAGAATTGAAAATGAGTCATTAACTTTTTTCAATCCAGATAGAAAAAACATTTTTAATTATGGTGTTATCCCTCTCCCATGCACATTGACTATAAAAGATTGAAAAAAGATTAGAGTGGAATTCTTAGAACTGAACAGTTATATAGAAACTACTACAAAGATATAACTGAAAACAAGGAGAGCAAGTCCAGCAGCTATTCCATAGTTCACTATATAGTTTAGATTTACATGGAAGAAAAGGGTCAGCTTCCAGTATTTAATAACTCTAATGTGGTCTAAAATAGTTGGCTTGCCTAAAGTCTATCCAATCCTAGACTAAATGGAGCTGATTGAATGCTAAAAATTACCTAGATTATAATTTTCCTGATGATGACAAGAAGTTAGTCTATTGTTTAGAAGTGGGCAGCTTACCCAGAGACACTGTCACCTTACTGAGGATTTAATTGTATGTATGCTGTTTTATCTAAATGCAGAGAACCATAAATAAACATACTGTATCATATATGTATAAAATACAGTTGGTGAGTAGTGTTATGTATATTGGGAATGATATTTTAAAAAATTTCTTTAGTAAAAATGACATGTAAAATCTATAATTTAAAAGTAAAAACAAGTAAATAATTTTTGCTCGAGTTAAAGATCTAAAAAATAAAGAATTAAGTCATAGACAATTTTATATTTTATAAAAGAAAAAGTAGACCCCAAAATCATTTCTAGATTGGAAAACAAAGACATTTGCTGGAGTATTTTTTAAAGATGTTTATAATTAATCATCAGTAACATGTCAAATGTGCATTATTTAAAGAAAGAGAAAATTTTTATAAAGGGCCATCAAAGAATTTAATAACTGATTCATATTATTTTTATATGTGCACATGTATGTGTGAATTTTATGTACACTTTCAACAAGGAATTAATTGTGAAAAATCTATTTTTAATAATTTTATTACTTTGACAAATTAAAATATCGTATATATCACTGTGTGCACACATTTTCATTTGCACACACATATATGTTAAATCAGTCAATAACTATGTATTATAAAAAATGAATTTCATTTATAGGTTTATGACAATTTAAATATGTTCATAAATTATTATACCGCATGTCTATGTGCTGATATACAGATGTTTTAAGTAACCCTATTGGAATGTATATGTAAAATACAACATGATAGCCTATTTTTGTATATTAGTCAAAGTCAGAAGGCTTAGTTTATATGTGTATAGCTATATTCTGCAGACATTAATTACATTTTTTATTGTTATTAATAAATTAATATTTCATTGTTAAAATTATTCCAGTGAACTTAATACTAAACAGTTTTAAAATATTATGTTGTATTATCTCTTGCTCACAGTAACAGTTATAGAGTTTTTGTTCTCTGACTTAGACTTATGTATAATAGTCTGTTATATAAAAGGGTTATATTAGTGTTTATGGGTATTTAGTTAATGATGATTCTGGATTGGTGCAAAGGGGATATCCTTTAAAGTTCATGCACTACATTTTATTTAGTTTAGTATTTATTAAAAATTAAGTTTATAGTTAGCCAGTATATTAAAGGTACTAAGTGGCTAGAGCATTGATGATGATCAGTATATTTTAGTATTTCAGCATTATTTTTTACTATTGTATTCTTATGGATTAGAATTAAAGTTTGTGCATCCAAATTAATGTTTAAATAAACTGCCCCAAGCTATCAAGGGCTAAATAATTAGCTTTGTCTATAGTAGACCCATTTCAAATCCAATCACAAGATTGAATGTCAATTTATTTTTATTGTTGATCGTTCAAGATGATGAATAAATTATTACTTATACTTATTGATAATGCTGTTGATCTTATAACTGTGCTGATCTCTCAGGCTCCTGATATTCCTTCATGTTCATTCCTTTTATATTATTTTAAATTTTGAGTCATTGTCTTGGGTTGATGATGCTGATGAGTTCCATCACCCCAGGTTCACTCCTAATTTTCAGTACTATTACAATATATATTTAGAAATGGCTTGAACCCAGATTTTTAAATTCCATGTTGCTATAAACTACATCATGACCACATACATTTGAAAAAACTAAATGAACTCCAATATACATATTTCATGTTGAACTAGCACTTATAAGCTGGACCAACTGATGAGCACTAGTTCAGCATAATTATGCATGTAGATCATTTATCTTTTTCACATGCATGTGGTCATGTGTATAAGTTATATAAGATGGAGTGAATAGCTGTAGGGAGTTTGAAAATTTGGGTTCAAGTCCTTTCTAATTACATTAAATTTAGTATAGACAATATACAAGTATTTAAATATTATATTTATTGAATCAACTCAAAATGTCAATTTAATAAGAGAGATAATACTAATAAAAAACTGAAAGAAAACAAAATAAATGTTTGGTTATTTACAGTTTGTCTTTAAAACGATTTATTCATATAATATTGTTATATATAGATAAATAATATTTGTTAAAAGAGAAAAACATAAATTACAATTTTTATCTGAACTACAGATAGGAAACTTGGTCATAAAAAAAAAATGGAAGTATATGAGTACATGTAGAATAAATGTAAACACACATAAATCAACATATTTATTATAAAAAAATATTAATAGTAATAATAATTAATTTTGGTGATATAAAAGAGGAGTAAATTATTCCAATTAATTATTATTGCTTTAAAAAATATTAATTTATAAAATTTTATTTATTTTTATTTTTAACAATCAGTTTTGTTAAATATAACACTATGTTGAAATGATTCAAAATACAGCAAAACTCTCCATATAGTAGTGCCATCTTGTGCTAACAAGAGCAATCAATGGATGCCAGAAGGCTTGTGCATAAAATCCCTATCTAGTGCCTACTCATCCAATATCCCCAGACTAGTTTCTGGCTGGTTGCATTAGATCCTAAGATCTAGGTGCAGTGCTCTCAGATCCAAGGCTCCTCACTGATGAAGGCCACAAGCCAGAAACTAGTCTGGGGATATTGGATGAGTAGGCACTAGATAGGGATTTTATGCACAAGCCTTCTGGCATCCATTGATTGCTCTTGTTAGCACAAGATGGCACTACTATATGGAGAGTTTTGCTGTATTTTGAATTGTTTAATAACAATTATTGTGCTAGTATGAGATAGTGATCATGTGATGTTTAGTATGTTGAAATTCTGATAGAAATTTCTAGATTTCAATATAAGATATGGAATAAAAACAGATAAGAAATATAGCATAGAATAATCTAGACCCTTGTTGTAGAAAGTAGCAGAAAAATTTTGTTTTCAGAACTAATAACAAAACAAAGACATTTTTTTATTGGGAATTTATCAACAAAATAAATTTCTAAACAAAAGTAAAAAAGATTTATTGCCCTCTCATTGGTCAGATTTCCAAGGAATTGTATGAATTTATAATTAGCTTAAAATTTGTATCTCTCTCTCACCTTATGATTGATTTGCTAAAAATAATGCATAAAACATTACCAATCACCTATCCAAATAATTATTATTTCAATCAGTAAGAAGCTTCATTCTTCCCAAAGGGCTTGAAGAAGATACCATTCTGTAGGAAAGTGGACTAAACAATTATCAATAGTACACTTTATAAAAGAGTCAAGTTTTTTAAATGATAATCTTTTTTTATTATTTATTTGTACATATTTTAAAATCTTATTAATGGAAAGGTTAAATTTACTTATGTGATAACTGAAACACAGGCTTGTTATATACCTGTGGCTATATATATGTAATATAGGGTATATGAGCACAGACTTTCACACCACCCACCTCTCTCCACTCTATCTAATAACACTGATACACCTAAACACATATATGCTGAAAAGATAAATAATCACCAATATACGTACATGTGGGGTTCAGATTGACCTTAGGTCAACATGGGTGTGACAATAATCTCGTCCTCAGGGTGGCCTTTGAGCATTCCATCATCAGATTTTCAATTGGATGGACGGTTGAAGAGTTGGAGTGTGGAGTGGATTGAAGCCTGTCCATTAAACTACGAGGATAGTCTATCTTAATATATATCTGAGCACTTATACTATATATGTGTGTAAAGATGATAGTCTGGACCAACTGATGATTGCTGGTTTAGCATGAAATACGTATATTGGTGATTATTTATCTTTTCAGCATATATGTGTTTAGGTGTATCAGTGTTATTAGATAGAGTGGAGAGAGGTGGGTGGTGTAAAAGTCTGTGCTCATATACCCTATATTACATATATATAGCCACAGGTATATAACAAGCCTGTGTTTCAGTTATTACATTATAGAGATGTCTGCCCATCCTTGCATATGTATTAAATGGATTATGTCCTGTACATGTGGGCTTCAGATTGACCTTAGGTCAACATGGGTGTGACAATAATCTCGGCCTCAGGGTGGCCTTTGAGCATTCCATCATCAGATTTTCAATTGGATGGACGGTTGAAGAGTTGGAGTGTGGAGTGGATTGAAGCCTGTCCATTAAACTATGAGGATAGTCTATCTTAATATATATCTGAGCACTTATACTATATATGTGTGTAAAGATGATAGTCTGGACCAACTGATGATTGCTGGTTTAGCATGAAATACGTATATTGGTGATTATTTATCTTTTCAGCATATATGTGTTTAGGTGTATCAGTGTTATTAGATAGAGTGGAGAGAGGTGGGTGGTGTGAAAGTCTGTGCTCATATACCCTATTTTACTTATGTGAATAATGTTAGAGAATAGCTTTTCATTTTTTTTAATTATTTTTTTTAAGAAGTTTAATTCTAAAAATAACATTTTGAAGAAAAAAAATGAAAAAAGAAAAACATATTTTAATTGATTTTATGCCCACATATTTGCAAATATATATATATAAGTTTTTAAAAAAATCAAGAATAGGTATATACAATTAATGACTTTATTCTTGTATATTATTTATAGTCTTCAAAATAAGCATATCTTTTCAAACGATTTTATTTTGAGTTTAGAAAGGAGAGTATTTAAATCTACACAGCTCATGTATAAAGGAATAATTCTCTAATGATTGTTACAAATGAAAAACAGAGCTAGATAAATAAATAACTTCTTATATATGTTTACAATAAGCATAAGTAAATGTAATAAAATGTATTTATATAAATATCTTTTTTTAAATACATATTTTAAAATATTTTAATCAATTATACATATAACAAGAATGATATTAAAAATAATAATATTATCCCTTGAGTAAAATAAACTTTATTTCATGAAATTGGGCAGATATTTTTATTTCCTTTTATACATTGATAAAGAGTTATTGGCTTATCATGGTCTTATGATTTATTTATTTACTGGATAATCATTAAAGATACATCTAAGATTGTACTAAAATTTTATATAAGAGGATTAAACCTGTGTTTTATGTGTAAATCAAACAGATGTATATATGCTGTGTAAAGTTAAAAAAATTATATATATATAATGATCATGATATCTACTAGCCATATGAATGTTGTTGATGAAAATAATATATTTTATATGTCAAGTAGAGAATAAATATAAAGAAAATACTTTATATAAAAGCAAAATGAGAAGGATATATATTCTTGATAATATAAAGATGTTTTCCATTTAAAAGAAAATAAAATTAAATGACATGACAAAACAAATGTTTTCTAGGATATTTGGAAGATATATTCATCCCAGTAATTTATAAGAAGTATTATAATTGTAAATTTATTAAACGCACATTGATTATGTAAGTAATATTTACTGAGGCTATAACCTCGACAAAACACCTGTAGAGGTCCCTACTATCGCATGTTATAAGCATATTGTCGAGGTTATAGCCTCAGTAAAGAAGTATTATAATTATTGATATGAGTTTAAAATACTCATATAAAATTTCTGCTTAAGTTTATAAGTGAAATATTTAACAAACTAAGATAAGTAATAAATAAACACACATAATGAATAATTGGAATGTACAGTCAAATGATGTTTGTTAGTATATAGTTGTCTTATATATAATTATGACTTTACGTAATGGTTCATAGATTTATTCTCCATTTGAGTAAATAATTTTCAAATGTGCTTTTTTATTATTGCCAAAATAACAATCAAAATTTATCTCATGATCTGAAAAAAAAAATTTGCTTGCTACAAGTGCTATGCAATAAAGGTAAGGAGATGTAGCAGGAGTTTGTATTGAGTCAATATCCTGATTTCATGGCATTCATAAATTAGAAATGATTGCAAGTTAGTATAAATAGATCATTTTTGTTTTATAGTTTAGTTATTTTAGCATTCACTTTTTCTGGTAGATAAATGTTTTTATTCATGCAGAACACCTAAACACCCATAAGGTACATGGCATCAACTTATTCTAATTTGGGCACTGATTACTTGAGAAGTCTCATCTTCTCTCATTACAATATATAATATAGTAACACGTTTTTTGAAAAGTCATTTAATACATTAAAATATTAATTATATGAACAATCTTCTGAAACAATTAACAGTTGAAGTTAAGAGATATAAAAATTCTGAAGAAGATTGCTGGGGTGATTGAAACTGTAAACTATAAAAGAGGGTGGTAAATAAAGCATTGTGTAACAGTAGTAAAGTGTATGGATGATTTATTATTATATGGTAATCTGATTGTCTTATATATATATATGTAAATTCCAAATAATTTTAATGATAAAAATAATAAAATATATATTTTAATTAATCAGCAGCACTTTTGATTACCTTGCAATCCTTATCAACTGTAAACTAATACAGAAGTTTGATATTACATGATTTTCCATGAGCCACAGCTCATGTATTTGCTGTTTTTTGCTAGTATTTGCTGTTTATCTATTTATTATATTATGTTTAAATTTATTTATCAATATTGCTTTGTTAGTTTTCTTCTTTTTACAATTTATTTCTTCCATTAATATTTTTGTATCATTTACATTAAAAGTAAATTTATAATTACAAGATTTTTCATGGTTAAAGAATACATATTTAATTGACTATTTACTGTTTTTTTAACTCAATTATATATTTTTAATTAGTTTATATTGAACATTTTTCACAAATGACATAGATATCCATTTTTTATTATCTAATATTTGTATTATGATTATTTGTCTTATTATTAAATAATAATAATGTTCCATCTAAATTAATTAAAAATACATTTAAAGATAGATACAATATTTCATTTTATATTCCTCCAAATGTAAATAAACTCATTAATAATTCTAAGAATGTTATACCTAAAATGCAAAGAAGTAATATAATTTATCAGATAGTATGTGATTGTAAAAAGTTATATATTGGGCAATCAAGATGTGTTCTGAAAAAAGGAATAAAAGAACATCAATTATTATATAACCAGGTTTAAAAAAACAGTATATAGTCAATTAAATACAGACTCAGTATTTTTTGACCATGAAAAATCTTGTAATTATAAATTTACTTTTAATGTAAATGATACAAAAATATTAATAGAAGAAATAAATCATAAAAAGAGGATAATTAAGGAAGCAATATTGATAAATAAGTTTAAAGATAATATAATAAATAGACAAACAGAAAATATTGACATACAGAGTTTATGGAAAATCACATGATATTAAACTTCTATATTACTTTATAATTGATAAAGATTACAACTTAATCGAAAGCTCTGTGATTAATTAAAATATGTATTTTATTTTTACCATTAAAATTATTTGGAACTTACATATAGTATATTTATAATGCATGTTTATAGTTTTTTACACACACGTGTGTGTGTGTGTGCAATTATTAAAAATTTTATATTGTGTGGAACTATAATTTTATTGTCTTCACTATTAGTTAAAAAGAATATATGCAAGTACTGTTTCTGATGCAGTCTTTCTGCTCCCCTCTTTTTAGTCATTTAAGTTAGTGCACAGCCTGTCCACCATGAGTCTCTCATATTATTGATCATCTGTGCTAATTTTGCCAATGATATTGTATGTTTATGCAACTACATTTCCATCCTTTAACTACATGCAGTTCTGACTTCAATTCTTGTTTTCATTTTTTAAAATCTAAAGACCTTAATTAACAAAGTAATGACAGGGAGACAATTAATAAGTTGGCAATCTTTAATTGCAGTCTTTGTATGAGACATTATAATTACTAATAATTTGGATTTGAGACAGAAGTTTAGCTAACAAACAATATGTTTGGACATTCCTATTTATGGATCCCCCCTATCTACCAGAAAAGTGGACAAGGCCTAGAAATTGTGTGCTAAAAATGGCCTATCTCTTACATTTACTCATTAAAGTGGTAGAAATAATAATATCAGTAGTAGTGATAAAACAGGGAGACAATGGTAGTAGGAGTTTAACTTTTCCTAAATATAGATTCATGCAAGGTAAGAGTTTTACTTGATGCAAACTATTCACAATCAGAATGGAGGACAGACTAATGGTTAAGCAGTAATCAAGATTTAAAATTGATATAGGAGCTCTTAGTGAAACTCATCTTCGAGAGGAAAGTGTTTTTGAAAGTGTAAAATAATCAATGAAAGAAAAGTGCATGATTTTGGTTTTACTGCAAAGTCTAATTAAATATCTTCTACTCTTGTAATTTTTCACAGTATCAATCAAAGGGTAATGGGTTTAAAGTTTGATTTGCATAATGGTATCAGCATTTATTTTATTCGTGCACATTTCCAACAACAGATTCAGAAAATTTTGACAATAAAGAAAAGCTTTTATTCCTTGAAGAATAGCATTATTATAGCAATACATTAGATCACCAATTTTTTCTTCTCATATGATTTTAATGTGCATATTGAAAAAATAACAGCCTTTTGCAAAAAGTTGTTGGAAACAATGGTATTTGTGCTGTAAATTCCAGTTGTTATCAAATATTTACATAACACATGGCATGACAATTCCAGTACTTTATTTATCCAGAAGCTAAATCTCCATACAGAAGTGTCAACAGTGCAAGCCACAGTGACCAATGGATGCAAGAAGATTTATGGATAAAATCCCTATCTAGTGCCTACTCATCCAATATCTCCAGACTAGTTTCCAGCTTGTGGCTTTTATTAGTGAGGAGCCTTGGAACATGAATGCATCCTTACTCATATCATTGGCATTTAAAAGATCAGAATACAAGAAAAGTTTGGGTAAATTTCTATTCCCTCGTGTTAGCTGCGGGATGGTATTGATGCTAATCAAAAACATATACATATAATAATTCCAGGGAATAGAAAATTACCAAAGTTTGTATTATGTGAGAACTTATAACACATTAGTATGCTATAAAACTAAAATGATGTAAGCATTCAAATTGGTCTTATTCCAATCATATTCATAAGAAAATTGATATTTGTTCTTTACAAGTATCTAGTATACAGATTAAATTTCAATGACTATTAAACACCAAATCTACTAATTCAGATAAGGGTGTTATAAATAGTCTTGTATTTACCAAAAATAAAAATCATGACCATTTTCCTGACAGTGATATTATTAAAGATTTGATTAAAAAGAAATATAAGGAATTTTGACTGAATAATTTAAATGTGAAAATTCATAATAAATGTAATGATCTGAAGGCAGAAATTCATTGCTTGACAAGAATTAAAAATGATTGATGGATTAAAACTGTAAAGAAGATATAGGTTATGTTCCCTCTAGATTTTTTTTTAATACATTGAAACTAATATGAATTTGTGATATAGTAAATCACAATTGTGTTAAATCCAATAATGGGACTATATCATGATAATAATATTTTGAATAGATATTGATAATTTTTTGAATAATGATACTAAGAATTGAAATAATTATTTGACAGATATATCCATTTTATCTACTCATTTGGATTTGGACAGCGATAACCAGTTTAATGAAGTTAAAACAGCTTTTTTTAATCTTACAAATGGAAAGGCTATAGGTCTCGATAAATTACCTGGAAAATCTTTAAAATATGGTGGTGATATATTAACTTCAAAAATATTGGACATTTAAAATATAACATGGATTCATAAAGTTTTGTCAGTTTGATCTTAAAAATATTTCTATTGTTACAATTTTTAAAAATAAATAGAATGCAGTAATTATTCTGGTATATCACTATTATGCACTACAGAAAAGATAGTTTCAAGGATTTTGTTGAAGAGATTATTCCCAATCATATATTAATGATTATTAGAGACTCAATGTGGTTTTGTCGCCAAGCAGATGCAAATAAAGTGTTGGGAAACAAAAGAATGATTTATATATTGCTTTTATTGATTTGGCCAAGGTATTTGACTCAATTAATTGAATGAGTCTATGAGATTGTTTGAAACTAATTGTTCACCAAAGTTTAGTCATATTATATAACTTCTGTATGATAGAATGCGTAGAAGTGTTACTATTGCAAGTGGAAAAAATGAAGAATTTGAATTAAAAATTCATATTAAACAAGGAAGTGTACTTTCTCCAACACTTTTTAATTTTTACAAGAATGGTTTTTGAAACTGTTTATATGCAATGTAATGAAGCAGGGATTAAGATGTAAGTTTGATGGTGGAATGTTTAATTTTAATCAGCTAAAAGAAAAAAAAACAAGACCTTCATCTTACTGGATTTTGAATTTATGGTATACTGATAATCGTGGTATTTTTGCCAATCCAAAAGACAATCTATAGAATATAACTTGAATATAATATATTAAGACTTTGGATTAATAATTAATATTCAAAAAACTCAAGTTCTTTATAAGCCAGTAATGAAAGAAAAATTCCGATTAACATTTTAGCTTGGATGTTTATCAATTTAAGAATATAAAGCAATTTAAATAACACAGTAGTTTATAAGTAATAAACATCACATAATCACCATCCCCATCTAGTACCAACTCATTCAATATCCCCAGACTAGTATCTGGTTTGTGATCTAGGTGCAGTGCTCTCAGATCCAAGGCTCCTCACTGACAAAGGCCACAAGCCAGAAACTAGTCTGGGGATATTGGATAAGTAGGTATTAGATAGGGATTTTATGCACAAGCCTTCTGACATCCATTGATTACTCTAGCTTGCAGTGTGTGGCAATATGTATAGTGAGTTTTGCCTGTTTTAATTTTAGTTTATAAGTAGAAATGTGAATATAGCTGATAAGATCTAGCAAAGACACCAGTGTACTGCTGCCGATTTAATAAGTTAAAAGATAAGGGATTTAATCACAGGAAAATAACTACTACAAATAAAGGTGTATAAAGAGCTGTTATTTTATCTAAATTATTGCATGGAAGTGAGACTTAGACACTCTATTAATGCAATAATTCTAGGCAAAACTATAAAAATACAATGACAAAATCATAGAACCAATCAGTATCTTCTTCAACCTATTGAATGGATTACTGTAACATTCATTATTCACTGGAGTGGACTTGTAAAATGAATGAATAATAAAAGATTTCTGATAACAAGGTTTTATTGTGAACTTGAGCATGCTTTTTATGGGAGAGACAGACATTGTTTACATTATAAGAATTATCTCAAGAAACTTTCTAAAGAAATGCAATGTTGACTGCTTACATTGAGAACATAAGGCGGAGAATGGAATAAACTGGAGGGCTACCATGAGAGATGGACTAGAAGTATTCCAGAGAGAAAAGTTTTCTGAAGAATTAAAAGTCAGCATCACAAAATATCAAACACTATATATATGGACGTACTTGAGGTTAACTATTGGTTTGTATAGTCATTGCAAAACCCCAACTATACAGTTGTTTTTAGTAGGGGGGGGGACAGTTGGAATGACTATAATCATTTACAAGTAGATACTACATGTATATATGCTTATAATGTCACCACTTATGGAATTAAAATAAGAAACTAATGGCTTTGAATTTGGATATTCATGATGTGTTTTGTCAAATACTATATTATTGAGACTTGTTTTGGCATTGTGTCTTTAGCTATAATCCTTCAAATAGTGATTTCTCATAACTTTTATTTCTAACATTTCAACACCTTTCATTCTCCTTTGTTTAATACAACTATCATCATCAGTGCTAGTGATCTGAATTTTCAAACAATTTAGAAATTTGACCAAATCAGACATCAGTAATTTGACCTTTTTAAAACTTAGACACCTCCCCCCCCCCCCCACAGCTTTATGAAACTTTTTATCAGATATTCCTTATCATCTTCTTAAAGTTTTATTATTAGAAGTAAAGATGTTGCTTTGGCAAATACTTCCTAATCCCCCCCCCCCCACCTTCATAAAATATCTACTTGTTATTAATGTTTCCAGCTAATACTTTGCATAAGGTAATATATACTTACTGTGATTATAGCCTTCTAATTATATTGCTATGGTCAAACATAACATTTCATAATGCATGATTGACTAATTTATGCAAACAATAGCAGATATAAATGACTTAATGAGGTCCAAGCAAATTCATCTTCAGGATGGAATCTCTATAAATTTCTTTATAAATAGTTATAAATATATCTTGGAAACATCCATCATTAATAACAAATAATTATTTGCTACAAAAAAAAAAAAACAATGAATATTGATGTACAACTATTTATTATTCGATTTAATATATCAACTTGAATTTAAATCAAAATATATATATAGCAAGCCGAAAGGATTTATTTATTTTTATCTAAATTTGAGTCATAAAATGTAATATTTAACAAAAAGTTTAACTTATAAAAAAAAAATCACGTGGTTATTATTAAATTCAAGCAACAGTTTACAAAATAAACCAGCAGAGGGCAATAAAAATCTGCCGTCCTTTCTTATTTTTATTCTTTTTTTTTTTTTTTTTTGAGAATTTAAAATATTCGAAATCGTATTTTAGATAAAATCGCATAAATTAGATATTAATATTTAGAATTTAATATAATTCGGTGTTAAAAAGGGGAAAGGCTAAAACAGTTTTTTTTTTTTTTTTGAATATACATATTTGGTACCGCATATATTTTATTATATAAGTAATGTTGAATTCCAAAAATATCTCAATTCCAAAGATATTTTTCTAATGTTATTATGTTAGCGTAATATAATAAAAATATGAATCAATTTATATTATTTATAAGTCAACACTGTTTTTTTCTTTTTAACTTACTAATACAATTATGACCATCGTACGCATAACCCCTGTAACAATGACACCGGAAAGATCCTGGCGTATTTATACACTTCATATTCTTTGCACACGGATCATCTAATAATTCACATTCGTTAACATCTTTATCACAATGGGTACCATAGTAACCCGTAGAACAGAGACACTCAATGAGTTTGTTTGGTCCTTGATCAACACATGCGCTGTTATGTTGGCAAATGGCGCACCGAGAAGAAGATAAAGTTTTAGATGATTCTGGAAAAAGAACAAAAGATTAAAATCAAATTATTTTATTTTATATGTATATATAAAAGCAAACAAATTTGTTATTATTGTGGTCTTATTATTAATAGTAATATTGATATTAACAAGATTAAATGTATTTAGGTACTGTTTAACATTTGTAATTAAACTCAGATGAAACTTGAGAACTTCAAAGTCAAATCAAACAACTTAAAATATAGCAAATGTGTCTAATAATTATCTTAACTTTTAAACTACCTGATGAAAAATCAATTATGCTTTTTATTTTTATTTAGTTGTTTGTTCATTAACCTTGCAGTGATTTAAGACAAACAATATTTATTAAATATTTACAATTTATTATGAAAAAGTTAAACCACTAAACATCACATGATCACCATCTCCTATGCTAGCCCATAACTGTTATTAAACAGGCAAAACTCACCATACAGTAGTGCCACCCTGTGCCAACCAGAGTAATCAATGGATGCCACCCTTCCCAGTTAAACATCTTAATAATTATAACTAATCATTTTTGAGGCTAGAAATTATAACATTTTTAGCCCAGATATACACTTTAATCAAAGATGAATATTTTAACTAATATGTCTTTATTTATGTGATTAGGTGTTAAAATAAAAATTTTAACAATAATAGTGTGTAATATTGAAGCCAGGAATCCTTTAATCAGTCATTCATATATGTGCTCTTGTTAGTTCTGTAATAGGCCGGTCTGGTACCTCTGCAATAGAATTTTATATGCATGTGGCATTACTTGTTTATCATTCGTAGCATTTATTGCTTGTTATTGCTGAAATACAATTTAGAGTAGGATTTTACTTTTTTTAAAAATATGTTTAATAAATGTATAGTTTATGTTAGTTATCTGTTAACAAGCAGAATAATTGAATCATTATTTTATAATTAAGCGATAAGAGAGATCTGATTAGTAGTAATAATACACATATGTGAATGAAGTAAAGAATTTTTTTTATTTTATGATTTGTGATGCTATAATAAATTATATTAAAACCATCAAAACACCACATAATCACCATTTCATATGCTTACACAGGTTGTTAATAGCAGTAGCAAATTCTCCATACAGTAGTGTTAAACAAATGCAAGCCTTTGTAATCATTATATGGATGCTGATCTGAGTTCAAATCTAATATGAGTATTCAGGCAAATGAGTTTGTATTGAAACAGTTATTGTGCTTTCATCGCAGGCTCCTAGCTTTATAATTAACAAAATAGGTAAAATATGGCTGCCGGAGGGTTGTATTAGATCATAAGATCTATATACAGTGGTCTCAAATCCAAGGCTCCTCAGTGATGAAGGCCACATGCTAGAAACTAGTTTGGAAATATTGGATAAATAGGTACTAGTAGGAATTTTATGCACAAACCTTTCTGCATCCATTGATTATGAAGACTTGCACTGAGTTGGACTACTATGTGGAGAATTTGCTACTGTTAGAAAATTATATCAAGGGAGTGGCAAGTAATAATGGACTACCATTTATGGTAATTATTATTATTTGGTTGTAGTATTCTATTGGTTGTATATCATAACCTACCTTAAAGTAGAAAAATTAACATATATAAATAGATTGCATAAAGTTATGCCCATCTATCTATTTCTATAAATCTATTTATCATACATTAAAAATGATATTTATTTACTATTAAATAATTAAAAATTTATTTACATAGATATATTTGCATGATTAATGAGTGTGAGAGAGAGAGTACAGGCAAAAGGGACTGCAAGAGCTTCTAAACAAGAGGGAATTATCTTTCAAAAAGTTGTATAATAAATATATTATAGCATATTTAATAAATAATACATTATATCCATTAATTATGCAATGCACTGCAGTTCATTTTGGGAACTAATGAATACTGGACTTTGATGAATCAATTTATGATCTTAACAACAATTGTTAACAGAAACTAATAACATCTGGTCTGTGAATGAATTCATGCTTATTGATAATAATGCAACAAATACTTATAATATTTCACAATAGACATTTATAAATTTTACATTAGTAGGTTGAAAACAAAGGAAGTATGCACTTAATTAGATGTGAAAAAAATGATTTCAAATTTTGTAGATAAGAAATTAAAATAAATAAATAAACATTTTATAAATACATTTTGTTTAAAATAAAATTTTATATTTATTTCTTTATTCTAATATTCTATTTATGTTACAATAAAAGGTATTATATATATATATATATGCAGATGAGTACTGAATAATCTATCAATGATTTCATAATAAAAACTTCAGAGTAAACTAGATAAAAAAGCATTTGATTCTGTTATAATGTTAGGATAGATGCTCTAGCATATATCTGTGTTTTATGTTGTTGAAGAATATCTTGTAGGTCAAAAAAATAATGCAAGCCATAATGTATTTTGCACTTGTTTTTGCACCATTAATGTGCAAGCAATGTGGATCAAAGATGGCTGACTCTGATAAAATATACAAGGATATTGACAGAACAGTACATTTCTTATAACATCAGAGTCAGTTCAACTTGGTGCTCATCAACACTTGGATGAAATCATATGCATGACCAAAATATTACTTAGTAGCAATCTTTTTATCATGTAATTGCTACTATACCATAGACCTACAAAGTCATCTGACTCTCTTCAGTTCTTTATCCCAAATATATAAAGATATGCTATCACAAGCATCAATATTTTCAAAACAATTTTGGGGCTCACCATTTTTGGAAAAGATTATGTCTTTTATCAGTGGTAACTGCAAACACCCACCTGTAGCTACTGTAGTCAAGAACAATTTTTACTATATCAATCAAAAATATTAGCTGCATGCATGAAGTAATCCTAGATATCTTTGCTTCTTGAAAATGTTGTTAATAACACTGAATTTTTTTATCATATTGCTTCATTTAACTCTTTATATTTCAATTCCATTATCCTGATTGATAATAAAGTAGTTTTCAAAAATAAAATAAAAATATTAAAATTGCAATCCACTATTATTTGGTTTATTAATTCTAAAAAAAAAAAAAATTGAAAAGATCTGTATTTTCCAGGCATTTCAGCAAATATATAGCATGCAGGTCATTGATGGTTTTAGATTTCTGTAGTCTTCCACAGCATAGAAATTTTGCTAGTTTATTTTTGTTCACTAAATTTAATCCCCATCTTTTTACCCACCTTTGCGCATATCCTCAGCATAACTTCCATATCTTCCCTTCTTTCTGCACACAAAAAAACATCATTGGCCAATAAAAAACCTTCTCTTTCACTGCCTACAGCACCATCTTTGGATCAATGCATGCGTTATATTATATAGTAACATAGTTCAGTTATTGACTACAAAAATTTTAAGGCACTAACTGTCTGGATCAGTAGTTATAATGTGAAATGTTTTTCATATGTTAACTGATGGAACAATGCATTTTTAAGTCTTTATCAAGATTTATGATAATACCTAGAGCATTGAAGATGATCTACAAAAGTACTGTCACATTTTCTTTCATAACCCATTATTCAGATACATTAGCATCTTAAAATTTTTGTGATGAGTAGCTAAATCATGTCACTAAATAGCATATAATTTGATTTAAATATATCAATTTAGGCATCAAGGAGAGAAAAACAGTCACATTCTTTTTCACTGGAATACATATATATATATTTAGAATAAAACAAGCAATATATGTCATAAAATAAAGGGTAAATATACAAAATATTAATTTTAATAGGCAAGTCACTTTCATTATTAAAATTCCATCATTTTCAATTATCAATTTAAATAATATTACATAAAAGTATAATTTTTATATATAAAAAATAGAGACAAAAGACATGTAATATCTCACACTTTGTGGCTTTTCTCACAAGTAAAATATCTGTTAATTAAATGTTTATAGAGTCAATACTTCAGTACTTTTCTTTCGATTAATTTTTCCTGGTGTAAAATCGAAATGCTATCAAAGAAAAATTAATAACAGTAAATTTTTTCATGATTTTAAACTATTACGTGTGTATACATTTAAATCAAAGAAAAACATCTTAAAATTTTCTACTGCAGGTCTATGATCTTTCCAGATCTCTTCAAATGAAAATGATTGAGATATAGTATTCTCTAAATCAGTGGCTTTCAACCTTCCTAATGCCGTAACCTTAGAGAAGAATAGAGGAACGATGTCTTGGTTCCTAAGATGATTGAAAATATGTGTTTTCCAATGGTCTTAGGCGATCCCTGTGAAAAAATTGTTTGACCCTCAAAGGGATCGCAATCCACAGGTTAAGAACGGCTGCTCTAGATTAATTATCTGCCCAATGATAATGGTTTTGATTTTGATTTTTTGTCTTACGCTCACTTAATAAAATCTACACTCCCATTTACCATCCACTAATTAAATTGTTAGTTAGGCTGGTTCTGCACCAATTACTTTAAAGAAAAATACTAACCTTGATCAAAAATCCTTATCTATCTGAAAAAAAAATTCAGATCATGGATGAGTATCCTATATTATGAAATCCCAAATATTTGGCATTAAACAAAAAAATTATAGGGCAGTTTCAAAATGTTTCAGTTTATTATTACTTATTTGGACAATCTAATGATAATAATTAGAAATTTTGTGTTAAAAAAATAATTTTGTGTTGATGAACTACTAAAAATGAATGATATATATTAATAAATTGGAGATCACTTATTTTCAACATCTAAAAATTAAAAACAGATACTAGCATAACATAGTATGCTCTCAAGCATGCACAGATTTTATCATAGCATTTCTATCTTGGCTAGATGACAACATCTTAGCCACATTTAATAATCAATCTTATAACTTGACTGATGGATGGCACATAGGTCTTCCCCTCACCAGCATTATTTCCAGCTTACATCTAAATCCATTTTTTGAAAATATAATCATTCCATCATATCTAGAACATCTTCCAGATCTTATATACACATTTTTATTGCTGGACCAGAACCTTTAATTTAGAATATTAAAGCAAATCTACAAAATCACTCAGCTTTGCTGTTTACAATAGACTTAGAAGACTCATGCCAATGTCTCTCATACAAAACATATCTTAATTACTCCATGCATGTTAAATTTCTTGAAATTTATGGGTTTATACACCCTAATTTAACTGTTTCTCAATCTCACAAACTTGCAGGTCTATCATCCTTCCTATTCCGTAACCATGTTCTATGTAAACATGAATTATCTTGCAAGGCAACATAAAATTATACCTCAAAATTTAATATTTATTGGATTCAAAGTCTTCTAAAAGAAAAAGAAAAAAAATTTACAAAAAAATTAAATTCTAACTGACCTACTGATGAGAGACCATGGCTTCTCTTGCCATATATTTTTATATTAACAAAAACTCTAAATAAAACATTGTCTCCAACTTATCACCTTGCTTTCCATACCCATACCCATCTACCAGTAGAACAACTCCAAGGATAGGCTTTAACCTGAATTCACCCCTAGCACTGTTTATAAAATAAATATCCCCAAACTGGATGTCAATCAATCTATTATGGTGAAACTTGAGCATCCTTATCCACATGCTTTACGCAGCATCAATATAGAATACAGCTCTATCTTCCTAAAACACCAAAAGGCAACAGGACACCAATTTTTCCTTCTTCTGCAGTCATTCAATACATAGAAAGTGATGAAACAAAGAGGAAAATCAGAGAAGCATGCTATATATACAACAACAATAAAGCTATCAATCATAAAGATTCATCTTTTCCTCTCTCCAAGAAATGGACACACTAATCTAAATAATTAACATTGTAATTTAAATAAATTTGAATTTCGTCACCTGTAAATACATACACAATCATCTCTCCGTTATCTTGCTATGAATGTGAAGATGTCATAAGTTCTTAAAAGCACTGGCCCTTATAATTTTTATAGAAGTAATAAACTTCTCTATTAATGCATATGAGCACACATATTATGTCTGTAGCATAACAAGTGTTTTTCCCCCCAGCTAGTCACCTAATGGTAGGGCAATTTAATTCTATAATCAGAATAGAGCTGAGATTATTCCAATATCTTGGTATTGGTTTTAGATTTATATAACTATATAAGCAGATTAACTGGGATTCAAATCTTAAAGTTTTTAATTTCAAGCCACTTGTTTGATAGTAAAAAGGAATTAAGTGATTTCCAGATGCATAACCATATTGATTTCAATTATTAGCAACTTTTCATTGACAAAAGCAAAATCTGAAACAGGTCTGGGGATGGGAATTAAATTGCATTGCTACGTGATAACTAGTGATTACTCAAATTTACAATAGATTGTCTGAGTAGCAGATAGATAAACTTGCTCTTCTATAAATAAAAGATTTTATTCAAAAATAGGACTGTTCATAATAAAATCATTACGTTGCAATATCAACTCATTAAAAAATTGGAAAATTTTTGTAATTTTAGAGTTGTTTGATGTACAGGGATTAAATCAGAATAAGAGAGATACATTTGGATTAGGGTTATCATAACACATTCTTTTTAACTTTGAGTCCCAAGCTTTATTATTAAAGGCAAAATCCAAAAATCATTCTGAAGATATAGACAAATGCTAAGGATTGGTATTTAAATGCATGTTTTAATAATTGATTATTCAAGCTTCTGGTAGATAGGACTAGAAGGAGAGTTGCTCATTTTAATTAAATGTATTAGAAATTAAACTGAGAGAATGCAAACCTCTCAAGTGCTTAGCCAATCAGATCACAAATACTGAGACAGAATTTAACAAGAAAAGAGTGGTTCCACTCTCATCTTTACTTGTCTTTCTATATATCCAAACCAGTCCAAAGTCTCTGTCTCAGTATTTGTGATCTGATTGGCTAAGCGCTTGAGAGGTTTGCACTCTCTCAGTTTAATTTCAATACCGTCTGCGCTTTGTAAAATAAATATTATTTAAATGTATTAGGAAGACATTGCCATAATACTTAATATTAACAGCATAATAAGTGAAAAGCAATGATAAATGTTGTTAATGATAAATGGAATCATTATTACTTAATTACAGTTCTCATGAGTTGTTGACTATGTGGAGTCAATAAATCTGCTTTTGTAATTCCACATATCTTTATGCACTAAAAAATTAGTTAGAAAATATTATGACAGCGGAAAAAAAAATAAAAAAATAAAAATAAGTATAGATAAAAAGATTTAATTAAAAATAGAAATCATTTTATGAACTGGGAGTGAAAAGAGATTTGTTAAGTACTTCTATAATGGAGCAAAAACTTAAGCAGATCAGAAAAGAGGAAATGGAAATTCTATTTACTCTATCCCTACTTCATCTATTGCAAGCTTAGGTAATTATTGAAATTTATATGAGGTTGCTACATTCACATTTTAAAACTAGTTTCTGAATATTATATATCTTCTGTAAGGTTTAGGATTTGTACTATATTCACACACCTTTTTTCCAGCTTCATTTCTTTTACACTGACCAAGATAACATACTGAAATTAAAAACGTCCCAAGATTTTGAAACCAATCTCAATCTGCTTATTCAGCTAGGTGTAATACTGGGCCAGAAACTATATGTTTTAAGTACATTAGATTTCTGCTAATGTAGGTAACTTTTAACTCTTTGGTAAAAATGGTTTATAGTAGATAAAGCATCATATATTTGCTTTTATTAACAAATTTTGAAAGTAAGCAGTGAACATTGTTGACAAATTGTGTGGATAAGACTGATAACATTAATCTTCTGATAATAACAAATGAGAAAAGAGTATTTACTTATAAAAAAAACAATGGAAATTAAATTGATTAGATTCTTAGTGCTAGAAAAGAAGAAATCACAAAGCATGATAAAGAAATTTATGATGAATAAAATATAAAAAAGGAAGGGGAAAACTATTAGATAATTCTAAGAAGAAAATATGAATGAGCAGAATTTGGAAAATTTTTCTTGTAGTTGATGATTTTCAGGCAAGCCGGGCATTTTTTTTCAAGTTGTAGACCAATACCATTTACATCTAGAGGATTAAATGATGAAAAGAACCACAATCTTTTTCACTAGCTAGCAATTGATTTTCTTGGTGAGTGAAGTCTTTTCTATAATTGGACATGTGCAGAATGATATGAAAGGAAGTTTTAGCTACCATTATATATAAAGGGAAGACATTCTTTAGATATCCCACTGCTGAGAAAATATCTCTTTAACATCCCCCAAAAATAATAGTAATTGAGTAATATTACTCAGCAGATTAGTAAATGATGTTAAACTGTTTGAGATTTTTTATTATTTTTTATGCACAAGTTAAGAATAAAATAATTAGTTGAATAAGTAAGTTTAATATGGCTATCCAGCAGGTAAAAATCATATATGTGTGTATGTATGTAAATATTGAAATAAATAGAATTTTTCCATGTAATATTTTAGATAATTTTCAATTACTATATAACCAGATAAGCAATCAATTAAAGCTAATAAGGCAAGCTGAAATCATGCTTCCTAGTAATAGTAATAATGTCTGTTTGACACTATTAAGCCAAAAGTAGAATCCACTTTTAGCTTATTATCTTAAATTATATGACAGTTTTAAATCAAACATAAATACTTTGTATATCTGAAAATTTGATTTTTTTACAAGCAATCAACAAGTAATGATATATGTATATATTGAAATGATATAAGAAATTTTATTAATTTAGAAATGTGATGTCATTGATGTGTTTAAAATATTTCATTATTTAAAAATATTATGCATTCTTAATTTATAAAAATTGATTTTGTTATACTATGATTTAAAAGAAAGTCAATTGTTTAATTTTAAAATATTAATTTTAAAAAACTGATACCCATTTATTTAAATAAATGATTAAATAAACTATACAATTATTTATTGTTCTATTGGAAATTAGCCAAGAGTGATGTTTTATAAAAATGAAAACTGTTTAATCATGTGAAGGGAATCATCCTGCTTTTAATTGAAAAAAAAACATTAAATTTTAAAACTTCCAAGATGAACTTATAAATAAATAGTTTTCATCCTAAGAATTTGGGAACAAAGACTCAAATGGATAATCTATTCCATCATATTTTCATCTATAAATAATAGGATTACTTTATAACCATCAACTGCTGCAATAATCATAATTTTTCCTATATCTTCATTAAAAGTCTGTTCATTATTTCAAATGGTGGACTATAATAATGGAAAGCAATCATCAGCTAGAGTTATAAATTTGCAGAAAGACATTTAAGTTTTTTACTGCTAAATAAATTAAAATGATAGAAACAATTTATAAATCTTTATTAATTTTTTTTTAAAATTTATAATAAATTGTTTTTCATATAAATATTTTAAAGCTGATATTATTTATAATTTGTCAATTCTTAAATATTGTACTGATCAATATGTGTATATATAAAAGCTATATGTAAGTCAATATTTTCAAAATGTTTTATTGTAATATTTAAAAATAATACAGATAAATTAAAATGTATTCTTATTTTATAGATGTCATATTTCAATACAGATTATAAAATATAATATTTACAATTTTAAATTTATGATTGTTTAACTACTGTTAAATATTTATTTTGTATGTGGATTTGGCTAATTCTGTACGTATTCACAGTTGAGATATTGTTAGTTAATATATTTAGCTTGATACTGGGTGCTAGTTGCAGTTTTAAATTTCCTATGGCTTCATTTTTATAATGACTTCGTTTTTGTACTAAATATTTTCATGAGCATTGGTAATGTCATATCTTTATAAATATGGCCATGATGATGAATGAGTATTTAAATATTTTATACATGAAATTTTGAGAATAGTTGTTGTTTTCATGCTGTTACTTAGAATATTATAGTAGTGCATTAATTTTATATTTAACAGGCATTCCATCCATTGTTTAGTCTTATAGCCTTCAGTGTGTAGGTTACTGTGATACTAGGTACTGAGATTAAGTATGGTTTAGTTTGGTTCAGCAATACCTCAGATTGTTAATTATGCATACATTTTTTTTCATGTGACAAAGCATCGGCCGGGAAGTGAACCTGCAAACCCAGGACAACTGCTTGTAAGGCAGCTGTGCTGACCACTCGGCCACCAATGAATGCCTGACTTTGATATATGAATTTAAATATTGGTAACGTTTACAATGACATTATTGATTTTTTTTTAAATAAGTTATTTTGTTTGATAATAAATTATTTTATTATTTTCTTATTGACTATTACTTGAATTATAAAATATAAAATATTGATATGCCAAATTAATAAATGCCCAAATGTAGTTCATGCTGGTTAAATTTATTTATTTTGCTTCCAGATTTATTATTAATTGGAAGAATTTCATTTTATAATTTATAGCTTCCCACATTTTTGTGTAATTGTGATTTTGCTAGTAAACTTAACTTTTTTCTTTGATATTTTTTATATATTATTTAACAATATTAAATTATAGTTTGTTATAGGAAAGAGGTCTAGATTGATTATCTAGTAATGGATTCTAGTATAGTTAGTTACATATTACAATATACATATATATTAATTTAAAGATTTCCACCAATTTTATATAAGCGTAATAAGACATACCATTCTTATATAATCTAAAGTAATGAATTAAAAATGTGTTCTACATTTGGCTTAATGTATGTCAAACAAATACTATTACAGCTGGTATAATTTCCATTTGAATTGCACAATATAATTGGTTTTTTACCTAATACATCATAGCTAAAATTTTAAAATCCCTTTATATTTTAACGTTTACACCTATAATGTATACAAACAGCTTTAAATCAATATATTTATATAAATGATTTGTCTTTTTTTTTTTAATGTGTCAAAGCGTCGGCCAGGAAGCGAACCCCGGGACAACTGCTTGTAAGGCGGCTGTGCTAATCCTTTGGCCACCAACGCTTGACAATGATTTTAAACATAAATACATTTCAAAAGAAAATTAGAATAAATATTTCAAAAATTTTGCACTATGATAATAGGTAAATTTGACAGGTTGGAATCCAACATTTTTTTGACGCATCAATGCAACCAAGTAGGCAGTTACATAGGTTTGCTACTTAATAGAAAATGTTCATTTTGAAAGGGTTAGCGCATTAGCCTGTCATACTTATAACCTAGAGTTCAAATCACAGTGGAGATTGAATAATTTTTTTTAGACATCTAAGGATTTGTCAAACTATCTCAGAATTATTTTCAAATAAGTGTCTTGACCCAATCAGTTATATATTAATCAATAGATAATTTTTTAAAAAAATATTAAGTCCCAACACAGTCAGGATTTCTCATATGCACTGACCATAAAAAGGTGACTGAACAGTAATGCAACCATCATTATGATAACAAATCACACAACTACTTGTAGTTCATGTTTTTTCTCTCTTATATATATATATATATAATTTTGTTTTAAAGTGTTAATTATATGTAATAAATTTTGCATATGTATGTTGATATATTTTACAAAGTGTATCCTTTTTTAGTGTTTTTATTTTCAACTTTAATGCATTTTTGATACTATGCATCATAATCATAGATATTTTGTTACATTCTATATACTGTTTTATAATAGTTGTTATTAATATGCAAATGAGCTGATTTATTTATTCCAGCAGTTCAATAATTGGATGCTATTATATGTTTATTTATTATGTTGTTATTGTTTGCAATGTACCAAGGCTCCTTAATATTTCTATTTCTATCATCCTGCTCTAGTTTAAGATTCTGTGGATAAAAAATAGTGTCGATGTTCTTTTTTATGATCTAAGAACAATGGCATGAATTCAGAGTTTTCTTTTGCTCTTTTATATAGATACTTAAGTTGTATTATTCTTGTGTTAACATGGAAAAATATATAAAAGATCTAACCAACATTGGCTATAGCAAAAAAACACTGAAGGTAAGATAACAACAAACCATTGATCACAATGCCTTACACACCAGGGATAACAAAATAAAGAATATTTGCAAGCAAAAATACAATGCAGATTTTAGAATTACAACTAATTTTAATGAACTGATCAACAATTTCACAGATAAAATAGAAAAAAATGCCCACAAATAGTATATGAAGTACAATGCAACAGCCCTGAATGCGAAATAGCATACTATGGGGAATCTTGAACCAACATCATCACAATGATAACAAAACATAAGTATCTGTACAAAAACACTAAAGAAAATTTTGAATAGAAAAACCCACATGGATATAATTTTGATCCAAAGAATGTCAAACTAGTATGTGTAGGGTGGGATAATAGAAAGAAAATGATAAAGATGGCTTGACATATCACAAACAATATCAATGTAATAAATAAATGAGCTAATAATATCCCCCCATTAATTCAATGATATATGTGAATCCACTTATTTACATATTAATAATAGCCACTATAAAACAGCACACAGAATGTAGTAAATCAGAATTGAATGCTTAATTGCTCAAGATTTTTTGAGATATTTAAGCATCAAAAACGATGTCTCAATTCAAATATATTTTAATTCTCAAACTCGTGAGTTTACTATCGCACAGAAGTAGCATAGGATAGTCATTAAATTCCCTCTTTTCTTCCAAGAGTAAGCATGTGGTTTAAGACCTGTAGAGGTCCCTACTATCGCATTTTATACGCATGTGATCGAGGCTACAGCCTTAATGAATATTATTTAAAATAAAATACGTTTTTGTAAATATCACGCAAACTTAATTTTTTACCATATTTTTATATTGTTGTTTGTTTAACAGAGTGGATAATACGAATAAGCCCCATTTATTAAAAAACTAACTTAAGCTTAACCTAAATAGACAGAATACACCCCAAATCATCAAATTACCATGATTAAACATATATTACACAATTATTCAATTTCAGAAAACACACCTGTTGGGGGGATTTTTATTTTACACTTTAATAATAACTAAATCTTTATATATAGTAAAAAAAAAAAAAAGTTGTCAAAAGAGAATAGGTTAGCCTTTTATATTTCCAGCACAAGTAGATTTATTTGTAGTGATTAAATTCATTTATGTCAGAATTAGAAACAAGATTTTCTTCGTTTGACTTTCGACTTAAATTATAGTAGAAAGAATTTATGACTTACCGCGACAAGAATAGCTAAGCTAATCATAGTATTGGAATCTACTAATATAACGCTTTCACGGGAGTTGGCCTTAATTAATTTTTATAGATTGCAATGTTTGAATAATAGCATGATTCCGAAATTATAAACGAATGGTAACAAGCTTCTTGAAACCAATAGCTATTGTTTAAATGTTAAAACATTAAATATGTTATATTGTGTGTGTGTGTGTGCATATTTAAATTAATTAATCAATTTTTTAATTTGATCAATGTAATTAGAGGGATTTGAACGCAGAATTTTTCTCTCTATTCATCCTTCACTCCATCTCAAACACATGGTCACACATAAATGTGCGTATTTCGTGCGGAACCAGCACTCAACCGTTGGGCCAGATCACAATCTCCCACACATATACAGTCAGTTAGTTCTTGGTTTATATTGAGATAACAATTCCTCAAACTTTAATGGACAGGCTTCAATTGCTATCTTAACATAAACCGAGCGTGATTGTATGTACATTTGGGAGATTATGATCTGGCCCAACTGATGAGTGTTAGTTCTGCATGAAATATGTATATTGGGGGAACATGTATCTTTCTCATATATGTGTGGTCACATGTATTGGTTATTTGAGATGGAATGGAGACTAAATAGACTGAAAAATCCTGAGTTCAAATCCTTCTAATTACATATATAAAAATATTCAGTATAAGCAAATTAAACCACTAAACATCACATGATCACTGTTATTAAAACAGGTAAAACTCTCCATACAGTAGTGCCACTCAGTGCAAGCCAGAGTAATCAATGGCACTTCTGTATGGAGAGTTTTGCCTGTTTTAATAACAGTTATGAGCAAGCATAAGAAACAGTGATCATGTGATGTTTAGTGGTTTAACACCAATCCTGCCTAATAGGATAGTGGTGTCTATGGTTATTAAAGAGCCAAAGACACCAAAATGTATGGGTGCTGAGCTGAGTTCAGACCTATATGACCATATAAGCTAATGAGCTTGGATTGAAAATATTATTGTGTTTTCAATTTCATTCTCGTAGTTTTGTAGTTAAGTAGAGATAAAAGGTGGCTGCTGGAGGGGTTGCATTAGATCCTAAGATCTAGGTTCAGTGCTCTCAGATACGAGGCTCTCACTAATGAAGGCCATAAGCCAAAAACTAGTCTGAGAATATTGGATGAGTAGGCACTAGATAGAGATTTTATGCACAAGTCTTGTGGCATCCATTGATTACTCTGGCTTATACTGAGCGGCACTACTGTATGGAGAGTTTTGCCTGTTTTAATATAAGCAAATTACATACTGCCTTAGAATTATAATTTGATTAATGTTTTTTATCCATTAAATAACAAGTTGGTTGTGTGATATTTAATATATATATAGGTTACATCGACAAGTTCATTCTCAGAAGAAGACTTACTTCCTGATAAAATTAGAGGAGATTTAAAATTTTTTGGCAGTAGGTAGGATTGGCTCTATACTTAGGCTTAGTCAGTAATGGAACAGAGTTTCAAGTTTCAGAAGGTGTCAGTGCACGTTTTTTGGTCATCAAAGAATATGCAGACTATTTTTTTAAGATTTCTATATCAGCTGTGGAATAAAAGAATGTTGTAGATTAAAATAGTCAGGGCACCAACCAATCTTGCTGATCCTAGCAGCAAGGTAAGAGAGCACTGAATAATAACATGTGATCACTATTGTGATAGTTTGTCAAAATTAATAAATCATTACAACACAATTTCCAATTTATTCCAACATCTGATGTTTAGACTGTGCACTGTTAGTCAATGTTCACATCAAATTATAAAATAATAGTCTTTTTATAAATGAAATAAAAATAATTACATAGTTGCTTGGGAGTTATGTGACATTTGAATACCAAAATGACAAGTTATATTTTGATTTAGGAATCATCAACTCTTACATTAACATACTACTACTGGACTAAACTGTACAGGTCATTAAAATGCACACCCATGGTAAATTACAGGAACAATATATGTATTTAATAGCAACTCATATATAGCTGAATCATTTTATTCTTCACTGAAATCATCAGAATATCTCTACTGCTATGATAATTTATTTACATCAATTATATTATATAATCACTTCTACAAAATGCATACACTCACACAAATGAAGTTAGAAAGCTTATAATGACTTGAGTTGTGCACCACTAAAAACCATATTATCGATATTTCATAAAACATTCAAAAAATCACTGGAGGACAATCAATACTATGCCTAATTTTATTTTGGCTTAAATCAAGATTATTTCAATTGGTCTTTATATCTGAGTAAAGCAGTTGACATTATAGGTAAGTTAACTCACGGGAGTGAACAAGTATTTATTAAATTTTTGACTGGAAATTATACCATATAATATCAATAAAATATGACAGAATACACTGTGACAAGTTGAATGAACCTCAAAGCTATACTGGATGATAAAATAGAAAAATAACTCTTAAATCATAATAAGCAGGAATCTTATTACTAATGAACTTAGAATAATATTATATTTTAATCCATAAAAAAACATGAACTAAATAATTATTATACTCAGATGTAAAGAAACATTAAACTAGCTTAATATGCACCTGAGTCTCATTTTATTTTTAATACGATTCATGTTTGTTCTTAATATCTTTTGTACTTCACTATATTTATTAAATATCAAGAAATATAAATTATTAATAACTATTTTGACTTAAAAATTTTTTTTTTTTCAAAAATGTAACATTATATTAGCAGCTAATGTGAATATGGTCTGAAGCTGTATTTAGAACTTAGCTTCTATGTAAATAACCTATTTATACTAATGAGTAAATAATGATAATAGATTTATACTTATATATAAAAATATCACAATAAATATTCAAAAAATTTAAACTTTTAAAATGTATTTTGTTATATATAACAGATTTTTAAAATAAAAAAACGAAGATTTTATAAACTGAAAATAATCTTTCTAAAGATAATTTATAATCTTTTTTTTTTATTATTGCAATTCATTTTTTAAATATAGATACAGAAAACCATTAACACAGCTCAAGACTGAAAATGGCACTAGTTGTATATCACATTATGAATAAAAATAAAGTGGCTAACAGGTTTCTCTGGGCATAATTGCTGAGAGATTCTGGACTTCATTTAAGGAGAAGCCACAATACATCACATCACGTCAAATCTGATTTCTTAACAGTTTACAAATGAACGCTAGCGCTAATGATTAAAATATGTATGAAAAATGTAAAATTAAATACTGTAGTAATAAAAAAAGTAAAAAAAAAAATTAGTCTTGTATTAATTTTTTTCAAATATTTGAAAATTTTTATCAGTCATACTTTATTTGCTTATTTTTTTAATGTGAATTTTAAAATACTTTTTCCTTGTTGCTTTGGTTCTATGCGAATTCTAAAAATTACAGCACCTATCCCCCATTTTTCAAGGTAAATTAAGTCTATTTTTGTGCGATTTTTTTTAAGGCTCGTTTCCTGTGGAACCTATCTACCGCATAAAATGACACCCAGGTGTATATGTAAATAATGGAAAAATTATTCTCCCCTTCAGGCTATGAACAAATAACACTCTAGAATGGATCCTCATATTCTTTAGACTTCATTTCAACAAAAATTTTATTAATAATAAATAGTGATTACATCCTGATAAAGGATACATAAATGAATAAATTGTACAAAATATGATTATATAATGTTCTGATTGCCATATGGCTAGATTATGTTAGAGTACAAATGTTATACACTTATGTGGTTAGGTATAATGAAGAGTTTGTGTAGAATATGAGAAACTAAGAACTTGTTTAATGGCATTAGCATTTTAAATATAAACATATAAACATGACTATTTTCTTTTAAAATTGCCTATTCTATAATGCTGGGTAGGTGGGAGTTGATAATCGGAAAAGGATAGAGCGGTTAAAGACCAAGGGTCGTCAAAGACTTTACTGGAGGCAAGGAGCTGATCACGTTTCTTGATTTTTTTGAGAGTCTGGTAAAACAATGGTATGATTTGTGGTGGGGGTAATTCCATGAGAGTTTTGCATCTCACTATCCATATGGAATAAAGGACAAAGATAGAAAGCCTTATTATTGAAAAAGTTCCATTATGAATGGCATTTTCAAGTGAGAAAATCATTTCAGATCTTATGTTAAAATTGATTATGATTATATTTTTCATATTTTAAGTCTTGGACAGCAGTGTATAATATGGTCTATGGTTTCATCTTCACGAGCACACAAACCACATATAGGGTCAATGCTAGTAAAACCTCTTCGGTGATAAAGAAACCAATTCATGGGAAGTGCATCAAGATTAATTTTAATGATGAAGTCCAGGAATTTGGGTTCCAGACTCCATCTTTTGAAGTGTGTAATGAGTCTTTGGTTGGTTACTTTTAGGCTGGTTTTAATGGGTTGTTGATTATAGTTGATTAGATTGTATGCTTCCCATAAGGTGATTTTTTGGTTAAGGTTAGAGGACATCATCGGGTTATAGAGTTGTAGGTGGTCTATTAGCAATGCTATCCATGAACTGGAAAAGGGTGGAGGATGATCAGTCGGTGTAATTTTTTTTAATAATGTTGGAGTATCCACAGGAGAGGATCAGATTATGTAGAGTGTTGTGGGTTTTTTGTAAAATGATTGCCTGTATTGAGTGGAATGACAGTCCATTGAACCTGCGTGGTCGTTGGATACCTCGCAAGCTAATAGCAACTGTCCTTCCTCTCCAGAGAAGTTTGGTGCATAATCGGTTAATTTTATTTTGAAACTGTTTAGACATTTTAATGAATGGAAGATAATATGAGATTTTTGGCATTATGATCATGTTGAGGAGGCTAACCTTTCCATATAATGAAAGGTATACTCTAGAGAGTGAAGTGGTGATGGCTTCAGTTGATTGGAGGATTGCATCTTGAATCTCTCTTGCCATTGCAGTTGGAGGTTTGAAGATTGGGAAACCTAGGTATCTTTGGGGTTTAGCAGAAAAGGGGGAGTTAATTTGTTTACCAGACATTATCTTCCAGATGGAAGATTTGTTAAAATTTATTTGTAGGCCAAGTTTCACTGTATTTCTGTTTAAGATGTTCATGAGATGGGGAAGGTATTTAATGATGGGAAGCACAACCATGATGTCATCTATGTATGCAAATACATTGAAGTCTTTATTGAGAGAGGAAAGGAATATTCCAAGGAGGTTTTTTTCTATATCCATCAGAAGAGGGTTGATGTATGCTGTGAAGAAAGGGCACTGAGCGGAGATCCTTGAGGGATCGACTTGTATGGCTTGAAACCTGGAGTGATCTTGCCATCAAGAGAGAGAAAAATCTCTCTGTTGTTGAGCAGATTGCTGACAATCTGAGCAATCGCAGCGAGAATGTCGCATTCCACCAGAATATCCAGGAGGGTGTTGATCTGTACTGAATCAAATACTGCTGCAACATCCAGTTGGACAGCAATAGGTTTGGATTTACGATGTACTCTGATATAATTGAACAGTGCAGTTACATTGGACATAGCATGCGAGGTTGATGATCCCTTTTTTCCGTATTGGTTTGGTGAGATATGGCTAAGAATTTGAGTTTGGATTTGGTCTTTAATGACTGACTCAATAATCTTGATAAGCAGTGGGGTCATGGAAATTGGCCGGATACTGTTAATATCGTTTAGTGGTTTGCTTTTTTAATAAAAGGCACGAGTGCCACTGGGTAAAGATCTGTTATGTTTCTGTTGCCAGAGGCTAGGTGATCAATCATTTTTTTAATAATTGGAACAGTGAATTGACTGAGGTGTTTGAGAAGGAAATTTGGGATGCCGTGAAGGCCAGGATAAACGCTGTCAGGGAGTGATGTTATCTTCTTTTTGATTTGGATTTCTGTGATGCCATGTTCGCTGGGGTCACCAGCATCCAACCAGCTGTTTACAGGAGGAGCTCCATCTTTTTGCATTAATTGGCAGAATTGTTTGCTGATGTGCTGCATCATTGGAAAGCCAATGAGATTGGTACCATTAGTATTAATGGATAAGGGAGTGATTTGTTTTTTATTGTACCCCAGTGCCCATCTGAGGTAGTCTCTCATGTTGTGCTAAGAAACATTTGGCTCTTCTGATGGATATATATTCTGCAAGGGATTTTTGCTTGATTTTGTAGAGATTTTTAAGGAAGATAATTTTTTCTGTATTTGTGAAATTTTGCTGTGATGCTTGAAGTTGTATATTAATGTCTGTTAGGTCATTTAGAAGGCCATTTGGTCCTTTGATTTTCCTGGTGTGGTGATTTGATATGGACTGTAGTATTCTGATGAAGGAAAACCAGCCCTCCTCAGCAGGAAGGAAAAGGATGTTTATTTTCTGGAAAAAGATGTATGCCTCAGACACTATCACTTCGGTCATGTTTGATTGGGTGATCGTGCACATGGTTTTTCCAGGTCCATCAATAGGTGTAGGGATTGAGATAGGTGTAAGTTGTAAGACCAGAGCCATATGATCGGAGAAAGCAACAGAGGCAAGGCTGCATCAAGGTTGAAATGGAGGTCTGGGGTGTAGTAAACCAGATCAATCAGGGACTTTTTAGTTTTAGTATAGAAAGAGTAGGCTTCAGGAGGGAAGCCCTCTCCACACATTAATCTGTGATTTATTAGATGCAAAAATCTCTTGTTGAAGTTATTGTATGTGGTGTTAAAGTCTCCCAGAAGAATAGTAGGGGAGGCTCTGCTAGCATTGATGGCATTTAGGATATGGACTATTTTTAGATATTGAGAGGTGTCTTTGGCTGTATATATATAAGCTATGATGATCGGATAACTCCAATAGTCTATTTCTATGATAATAATATTGGCATCTAGGAATAGAATGTTAAAACTTTTTGGTGGTGTTGATTTGCTAAGAAGAATACCGACTCCACCTAAAGCTGAATTGCCGATGGAAAATCTAGTAAATCTGACAGATGAGAGAAGAGATAGTATTTTATGATCAGTCTTATGGTGATATTTGGTTTCACCCATAAGAAGTAAATGTGGGGAGCAGAGTGAGAGCCAGTTTTTAATAGCCAGAACTCTATCAATTGAGTTGATGCCACGAATATTAATGCCAGCTATTTTGCAGAACATGATAGATTAATCCAAACCATCCTCAGCAAAGTGTACCAAGTGAATGTGGGACATCTCCATATTAATAAGGTCTGATGTTGTTTGGCGATCAGAGTCTTGTGATTGAACTTGTGGATGGCTTGGTGATATATTTGTTGGTTGAGGAATTGCATCCATGAAGTCTTCGGTGTCTGATGAAGTAGTGTAATCTGTCTGAGATTCACCAGATGAATCAATGGTATCGATGGTTGTAAGACCCATGGTTTTCCTCTTTTTTCTAAGGATTTGTGAAGCTTTGATCTGGATGTATCTGAAATTTTTTTGTTAGAGGGTGGTGGTGAGTAATGTATCGGGTGGGAGCTGTCGTCATCAGAGCTTGATTTATCTGAGCGAATTGATTTTTCTTTTAATTTTCTTATTTGTATTTTGGGTATTTGTTGTGTCAATTTTTTGAGGGTTTTGAAGTTTATTAGTGTTGTTTTCTTTTTCCTGTTCTTTTGATAAAAAGTGTTTTTTTAATGTCATAAGATTTTGGTTTAAATTTTAGACTTGAGTCATTTACTGTTTGCTGTAACTGTTGTGAAACATTAATCATGCTGACTTTCGGATTGGGTGTTTGATGAATCTTTCATCTGGAAGGTTAATTATTGCAGGAGTTGAAGAATTGAGGATAGTTTGTGGATCACTTTATTTAGGTTTGTTAGACTTAGCTGGCCCGAATGATGATGTATCAATGGTTTTAAGCTGGGTGGGAGTTGTATTGGATGAATTGTTTTGAAATTTTTTAAGTGTATTTTCTTCATCGCCTGGGTTTACCTTGCTCTCTTCAGATGGTTTGGTCATATTATCTTCTTTTGTAGAAAGAGTTTGACCTAATATTATTTCTTGGGGATTAGTATAACATGTATAATATGTTTGATCTTGAGTATTATTAGTTTGAGTAATTGGTTTAGGAGCAGTATTTGTTATTGTTTGGTTCTCTGATTCACTACTATTAGTATAAAGGTTGGCGTTTGTTCTTTCTTGAATATTTTCATTTTGAAATATAGGTTTGGATGTGAAAGGGTTTGTTGGAGAATTTATTTGAATCAGATTGTCTGTGTTTGTGTGGTTGCTGTTTGAATTAGGCCCATGTGGTGATTGTCTATTTAAGGATGTAATAGACATGTTAATAGGTCTACCAGGACATTTGTGAACTTTATTCTTTTTAATACCACAGTGTGTGCATATTCTTGCTGCACAATCTTTAATGAGGTGTCTTCTTTGAAGGCAGAAGAAACATTGTGGTTATACTCCCCTGAATGTCAAAACCATAGAAGAGCCCCTTGCTGTAATAATAGTGGGTATGTCAGTGGGTATAATGTTTTTCTTTAATGTAAGTATGAAGATAACTGTATTGGACAGGATTTGATCTTCGAAGTGAGGATTTAATAGGTGTTTAAATTTGCTAACTGAACCATAATTAATAAGGAAGTCTTGTAGTTATTGTTCATGCAAGTGGGCAAGGCAGTTTTGAATTCTGCTGGATAGTGTAACTGGACAGTTCATATCTATGGAGCATAGTATATAATTTCCTAAAGATTTGTAGTTATTTTTAAAAGTTCATTCAGTCCGCCCACGTTTTAAACTCAACGATCACATAGCGGTCATTGGGATGATTAAGGATCATGAGAATGCCTCTGCCTAATTGCTTTTGATTGATTAGACGGTATGGCTAAGATTAAAGATTTATCGCTGTAATAGTTTGCAAACGATTTATATAGAGTGTTGGGTATCGTTTTGTTGAAATCATTGTTTATTTTTAGGAACATGTCATCGTTAAGATTGTTTATATTAAATGAGACATTTTCCTGCATGTTTGATTCTTTTTCTATGTCTAATTCTGAGAGATTCAAATATAATTCATTGAAATTATCGACCTTAATATTTTCAGAGATGCTTTCAGAATTTTTAGACCTTACGATATTTGCGTATGTAGAGGAATTTCACATAGCGGTCATTGGGATGATTAAGGATCATGAGAATGCCTCTGCCTAATTGCTTTTGATTGATTAGACGGTATGGCTAAGATTAAAGATTTATCGCTGTAATAGTTTGCAAACGATTTATATAGAGTGTTGGGTATCGTTTTGTTGAAATCCTTGTTTATTTTTAGGAACATGTTGTCGTTAAGATTGTTTATATTAAATGAGACATTTTCCTGAGTGTTTGATTCTTTTTCTATGTCTAATTCTGAGAGATTCAAATATAATTCATTGAAATTATCGGCCTTAATATTTTCAGAGATGCTCTCAGAATTTTTAGACCTTACGATATTTGCATATGTAGAGGAATTTTTCAATATTGGTATTGAGGAAATTGGTTTAGATTGTAAGTTGGCTGATGTAGCAATGGATTGTTCTGTGCTATAGTCTTTGTTTGTTTTGGAATGAGATTTATCAGTTTTATAATTTATTTCTTCTTTTTTATTTTTAAATTTACTGTTGACAAACTGTACTGTCACAGCACTGGTTTTGTCGACCTCTGGTGTAAAAATTTTTACTTTAAAAATTTCACCAGTATCATCTTGTTGGTAATTTTGTTTGTTATTTTCAGATATGATTTTAAGTGTATTATTGGGCAAAGGAAATTGCTCATTATAATCTTCTGAGGGTGAGTAAAGGCTTCGGAGAGGAGATGATTGATTTTCGCTTGTATCAATAGTTTCGCTTGATGAGATATTTATGCTATTGTTTATATTAGGGGTAAGTTGAATATTTTCTAAACTTTTGTTGATATTTGCAATGATATTTTCTTTTGATTTACTGGTTTGTGGGTTTTTATTTGTTGTAGAAGTTAGTTTAGATGCATTTAGATTGGATCTAAAGCTATAAAATTTACGGCCGATGACTGCATTGCTGGATTGAATGCTGAGATCGGGGCTTACATTATTTTTAGTGTTATCAATTATATTATCACTTTCCATCATATATAATGATTAAAAACTGACTTACGTTGAATAAAAGGCGTAAAGGTAAGGGAACAGTCGTCCCGTCTTCCTGAAACTGTAAATCGCTAAGGGACACATTTTTAAGACCAGTTATAAAGATGTCTGCCAAAAGCGGAAGTGATATTCTTTAGACTTTTGATGTTTATAAGCATAGGTCTACTTACATTAATGGAAATATAGAATAAATTCAATATATCAGCCAGATGAAAACATGGCATTATGATTATTAAATCAATTGAAATTAGCATATTGTTACTCCCCTTTCCCCACCCCATTCCAACTATATTTTCCTCAATACCTATGCATTCACTATCTATTTTTTTTACAGCCCATGGTTTAAAAATGTGAATTCCTAAATTTTACATAAATCCATATGTGTATGAGTATTTTTATGAAGCTTTTCTCCATAAGCCATTTCTTCATCATGCAGACCCAGTTACTTGTGTTGTCATGCTTTTGATTTTTATATAGAATTATTAGTATGTTGTCATTTTTATAAATGCATAATTCTATTTGTGTTGGCAATTATTTTTGTTGATGTTTATATTTTTTAAACACTATCATAGATGTGTGTGCACTAAACATGTATGCTATATAAGGCTTATTGGCAATCTTTCAAAAATATCTGCTAGTAATACTACCAACATAATAGAATGCTGATGTTATGCAGCAATATATTATTATATAAAAAAAACTTTGATCGTATAAGTAACTAAGTGCATTAAAAATAAATTGAAGCATGTATTATTTGAAACACAGGTTTCTTGTCTAATTTTTATTTGATAACTTTAGAATTGCTATGTTATTTAATACTGCTATATATAATTGCAAAATACTTTATTTGACAATCTTTGAAGTAGTGATCAATCTTCAACTTTGCTTCACTCTCCTGAAGCTACGTGAAGCATTCATTTTAGCAGCAGAAATGATACTGATTTATTAGTTGAAAAAAATCTGAAGAAGGAAGAAGTCTACAACCAAAATAAACTTTAGCTCTAAACCATACCTACTAGGGCATTGATTAATAAAAACTTTTGTGATGATAATTGTGCATTCAATTTTTCTATTGTTAGTGGTCAGAAAAAATGCTTTATTTTAATAGTTTATTTAAATATTTATGTTGCAATAATATACTTTATTGTACAAAAAATAGATTACATGAATTTGTTGTTTACCAAAATTTACACTGTTGAAAATACATGGTTTAAAACTATATGGCTTTGGAACAAACAGAAAAAGAATGTTAAAAAAAGTGATATATAAAAACAACAACAACAACAAAAATTAATAATTGTTCTTGTTATAGAAAAGTCATATTTGTTTTTTGAGGTTATGGTTTGTCTCAGGTTTTTAATAGTGACCATGTAGCAGCAAATATATCTGGGTGTGCAACTTTGCAATCTCTGGCCTTCAATTGTTTGAGCTTATTAGAGAATGTGGCTGGGTGCTTTTTGGTATTGTCTCCAAGACAGAAAGTACATCTGGTGCACCAGAAACTATATAAACAAAAAGTTGCTGCATGAGCTGCTGATATTGAGCCTTTACTGAGTGTCTCTATTAGGTTATCAAATGTTATTTTATCTATATGTGTTAATCATAATTTTTCAGGTATCTGTTAGAGCTGTGCAGGTGTGAAATAGGTGCTGTTGTGTTTCTTCTTCCCTATGGCACAAGGAACAAAAAGCATCAATTTTGTTATAAAACCTGCAGTATTTAAGGAAATGGGAAGTAGGTAGAGCATGAAGATTTACCTTTAAAAGAAAGTAAAAAAATTTGGGTTCCAGTTTATTTAAATATTTATGATTATTTTTACTCAATAACTGTATAATAATTATTTGAATATTGTTTATTTTAAAAATATAAATTAACAAATTTAATTGTAATGGTAAATAGAAAATTCCAGTAATAAAGATTGTTGATGCCTTTTTAAACATGGTATGCCATAACATTCATAATATTTTAAAATTTATAAATAGAATTTTTAATTTTAGAACAGATTTTGATAGATTTATAATGGCTCACATTTGGAAAAAAAAGTTGAACCAACAAAGATTTTATTAATTTTCTTTTTTACTGCTTAAAATGACTTTGCTTTAAACTGACCAATCAAAAAAGGTGCATTGTTATTATTATGTATTATATTTATTATTATTTTTATATTTGCAAAGTTCAAATATGATTTTTTAAAAATGTTTTTTATTTGTAATTTTATAGTTCCAATAAATCAAACCCAATTTATTAAATTCTAATATAGAATAAAGCTTTAATACTAAAATCAAATGTTGAATGATTATAAATATTGCCATCATGGAGACAAATGAAAATGTTTTCAACAATTGATTAAGACTAAAGGATTTTTTTATAAATCTATATTTCAGCTAAAAAAATTAGTTATATTCTTTATGAAATTTAAAACTAGTTTTGATCACATATAGTAATAAACTATACCAAAAATAAATGAGAACTTTCTACTGTACATTACATTAGATTTATTACTCTAATTTTTATTTAACCCATTGCATGATATCCATACATATACATGCATGACTTACATTAGTGCTGCAAGAAAAATATGTATGGTTTTAATGATCAGATTGCATTTGAATCATTTAATGATAAAAATGTAGAAAAAATGCTTAAAAACTAATCATTTCACAAATAAAAATTTTAATTTTAGTACCTAGATGTCAGCAGCTATCAGAAATAAAAAAACATTACACTTTTTTGTAAAATAAATAAATATTTGTTTATTAAAAGTAAATAATGTTTAATTATTGTTTTCAAAAAATTACTTAGATGAAAATTTAATAAAATCAAATATGAAGTGTGTACTAATAAGTTATTGTTTTTTATTTTTTAATTGGAAAGCTTTTTAATATGTAAATTTACACTTTAATAAAGACTGTCTTATGTATATATATATATATATATTATAACCTTTAGCTTTTGCTGATAAAGGTAAACTTCCAATTATTTAATTTACCTAAGTGTAAAAAATATATAATAATTTTAATTTATTGCCAGTTAATTTTATTAGGGCTTCACAATTAAATGCCAACTTAGTTTATAATTTATTTTAAGCACTTTTATAAATCTTAATTATTATTAAAAATCATTTTAATATTTTTATTCTATGTTGATTTGAACTTATTTGTAGTTGGAATTAATTTTTAATTATTTAATTAGGAATGTATTTTCTTATCTAATGATGAAGTATTGCTAAAAATTATTAAAAACTAGAACTATTTTCAGTATCTTAAAATTTAGTATGTAAATTAAACTATAGTGATATTTAATTATATCAGGGTATTTGGCGCCATATTGAATTTTAAAAAACTGACTTGAGACACAATTTTCACAATAACTTCAATTTTAATAATATTGGAGCAAAATGCTATATATTGACAGCAAACAGAAAAACTAATGGAAACAATAAGGCTAAGACAAATAAGGATTACCATTAAAAAAGTAAGGAAAAAAATGTCAATATTCAAAAAAATTATTATTTTATTGTTTGTTCATAACTTCTAATTTATCATTAACTAATTACTCTTTGGTATGTGCTTTCAATATTAAGAGCATTTATAATTTGACAGAGTGAGTAGAAGGTTTGCCTCTTGTTAAAATGTATTAACAGTGAATTAGCATATTTGTAATGTTTAATCATTATTATCCTTACCCCCTATGACTCTTTTTATTATTAGCATATATCATATATATGAGAACCACTGAGTTTGGCCTATGTGTTACCTTTTATTTATTAAGCAGAGTATTGTATATATCATCATCCTTTGGAAAAATTCTCTTCATTGGTTTTGTTTTCATTCATTTTCTTTCTCTATTATTATTTAGGTTTTTTATATATATATATATATGATTGGAAAATGTATTTTTTCATTAAATACATATTTTAGCCTGAAGACTAAATAAAATAAATTTTTGCTGTATACATTTATTTTTATTTTATTTTATTTATAAAGTTGTTTATTTATAAAGTTTTTAATGAAATTTGTCAAAAACATATATATTTAATAATGAATAATTTTGTTAAAATGTAACTGATCAAAAATTTAAAAAAAAGAGTCAATGAAGTATGAGTATATTAAAAAAAAGCACTTTGAGGATTATTTGGACTGCATCATTATAATTACAGTTTTAATCTTATCAGTGAACAAACTCCCTCCCCCCTAAATACTTTGTAAGTGAGAAATCTCATACAAGAAATAAATAATTGTAGTGATTTCTTCAATGGAAAATTCAATTTGTTATCATATACTCAAAATATGTAATAAACATTAACATCTGATTTAAATACAAAGCTTAAAATTGAAAATAAAAAATTAATTAATGAATGAATATTTTATAAATATACTGAATAATAAAAACAGTTTTGTTTCCATCAAATTTTTTTAAATGATGGATTTATAATTAAAAGTCACTATTTACAGATTTCTATTATACTGTTAAAATGATTCATTAAATTAAAGTGATGCACATGGAAAAAAACATGCATATTAGGAATAACAAGAAGAGATTGGAAATGAAATAAATGGGTAAGAAAACAAACAAGCAAGTGTTAATGCTGTCATTGAAAAACTTAAGAGACTGAAGTGAAATTGGGCTGGACATATTGCTAGAAGAGATAATAATAGATGGACGGCTGGATTCCAAGAGATTGTAAAAGATCTAGGAAGAAACCATTTGTGAGATGAATGGATGAAATAAGAAAGTATGCTGGTGTAATGTGGAGAAGAAAGGATAGAGATTAGAAAAGATGGATTGAACTTAGAGAGACCTTCACCTGCAGTGAATACATAGTAGTTAGAAATGATAATGATGATTTAGAAAAAAATAATTTTAACTTTATATACTATTTTAAATTTTATTTTTGGTGTACTTTATATTCTGGCAACAATGTTTTTTGCTTTGTAATTATCCAATCAAAACTCTGAATTTTTTGCAGTGCTATTAAAACATTTTTTGCTTGCAGTTTTGTAAGAGTTGGTTAGAAGAGTTTTTAATATTTTAAGCAGTGGCCAACTAGGCCAACTGCAAAGTCTGGATAATAATTTTTATAAAAACGGTCAGCTGAAAATTTGGTTATAATATTTTGTTCAACTTGATGAAGTGCAGCAGTTGGTTTTAGCTGTCCATAAAATTTGCAGAATAGCTACCATAAATTGATATAGCTGATACTGATTTCCTTAGCAGGAATTTGAATTCACATGGAGAAAATGACCCATTTTTTATGCCTGAAATTCAGTTGCTTGCCTGAAATCTATCAAACCAAGACAGCTGCTTGTCTGGAACAATCCTAAACAGAAAGGAACTAACTGCAGAACAACCCTTACCTGGACTATACCGATGATAAACCACAAAACTCACCAAGAAAAATCTTCCAGCTTGCTGAAGAATTAATTACACATATGCTGCATCAGATAAAGGCAGAGAAACACAAATAAACATATATAGAGCTGGTGGTAAGTAGTGTTATATATGATAACAAAGTTTTAAATAATTTCCATAGTAAAATGACATTTTTATAACTGATAGAAATATATAAAACGATATTAGTTTAAAATCATTTATTAAAGAAGAAAAAACTGTTTAAAGTTATATTTATAATTTAGAAAAAAAAAGTACAAAGTTATAATTAATAGTCAAGAAAGTGATTTCCAAAAATCTTTTAGACTAGGGAAAAGATAGACATTTTAAATCAATTAACTGTCAAAAATTTGGTAGTTCTTGTTTTAAAGAAAAAGACTATATTCATCAAAGAGAATTAAATTGTGAAAATAATCTTTAATAATTTTATTGTGATAAATACAAATGTTATGCAGATAAATTAATGTTTTGCATGTCTATGCAAATTATATATACGTGTTTCAGTAAACTTAGTATGTAAAATGTATTCATTTAACTGAAACTTTTAATCATTTATTGTATTTTTATATAATTTAAGATTTTGATAATTATTTCGTAACAAGTCAAATATGTTCAGAAAATTCAAGTCCATGCACATGTGTATGTGTATATGACAATTGTATTGTAAACAACAGTGTGTGTCAGATAGACACTTATATGTAAAATTTTGATCATTTTTTAAAATTAAATATCAATTCAAACATGTTTATTTTGTATCAAGCCACATGACTGTGTGCTGAATAGGTTTTTAACCATATAAATCAATGTAAAAATTTTAGTGTGTATATAATTATGCATACTTTTCAAAATCAGAATTCTTATAAGACCTTAATCCATTTTTATTATTATTATTAATAAACTTATTTAATTGTTAAAAATTGTTTCCGTCATCTTTTGGTCACATACAGTAATAGAGCTTATGATCTCTGAGCTAGATTTGTGCATGGGATGAATATATGACTGGGGATGTGTACTTAGTGCTTTTGGGGCATCCAGTGATGATCAATCATCATCCTGGTTGGCACAAAAGAGAATACTCTTTAAAGCCCATGCACTATATTTTATTTGTCTTATTTAAAAGTTAAGTTTATAGTTGGCCACTACAAATGGCCTGAGCATTGATGATGATCAGCATATTTTTATCTCCCAGCATTATTGTTTAGATTTCTGATTATTGTGTATTCTAATGGATGGACACTAAGATGGTGCAACCAAATTATGTTTAACTAATTGCCCAAGCTGGCAAAGGCTCAATAGTTAGTCTGGTCTAAAGAAGACCCATTTCCAATCCAGTCACAAGATGGACTGTTGATTTTATTATATTTTATTGTGGATTATTCATGATGATGAGTGATTATTTATTTTGAGTAGTACTCATACTTATTTTGACTTATTGATAATGCTGGTTGATGTATAATTATATTTGTAGTTGCTCTTCTGAGTTAGCTGGCTGATCTTTCAATGATCTCAGAGATCTCTTGATCTCATGCTCCTCTTATAAATATTTAATTATATTTACTTTTATAAATTATTGATTTTGCATTAATCTGGGAGTGATGATGTTTTTCCATCACCCCACATTCACTTTTTCCTTCCACTTATTTCTATATCATCCATCCCATCCTGTTGCAATATATAAGAAACAAATATTAGATATAATGCATGCATTTTCTATCACTCTGTAATCATATTTTAATAAAATCATATAAATTATATATATTTATAAGAGATTTCATGGTGCAAAGAGAATACTTTCATCTGCCATGCATATAATCTGGGTTATTTTCAAAAGACCCTTGTTTTTTCTCAAATATTTAGCACATTTCCAATCTATTTAACTATCCAATATTGGTTAGTAAATGAATATCAAGTGACCTTTAACTAGTAAGTATTCAAACTCTCAACTTGCAATCAGCAAGCTTAGTGAGTATTGCTTTCTTATGATTGTTTTTTTATAAAGGGCTATTGGAAGGCCTTTGTTCTGCAATAAGTTATTTACTTTAAAAAATATGAATATCTAGATACACAAATAGATAAATAGATAGGTAAATTGATAGATAGAGAGATATTTCAGATTACTCAACTAAGTATGGAGAGATTCATGTTATAAATAACAAGAAGGGAGAAATCACTGTTACAGAAATTATTGAATCAATTGAGACTGAAGTTTAGCTGGAATGGACATATTGCTAGAAAAGATGTTAGTAGACAAACAGTTGAAATCTTAAACTGGATTCTGTGAGATTGTAAAAGGCCTAGAAAAATACCATATTCCAGATAAATGGATGAAATAAGGAAGTGTGTTGGGGTGATATGAAGAAAAGAGAAGTAGAAAACTGAATTAAACCTGGAGAGAACTTTATCCTACAGAGATTTAATAATTAGCAAAAATTATAGTGATAATGTTGATAAGATAGACAGATGTAACTAAGAAGTGGTGATTTAAGGTTTAGTACCTTAATTAATCTCTAATATAAAGTAAACAGGACAATCTCTCACACTATGCACATTTTGACCACAGACTAGAATCATCAGGCATGTTAGATATCTAAATATTTATCAACCACATTTAATAACAACAGGAGTTTTTTATACAAATAGATTCATGTAATATGTTTAACATTTAAAGTGTGAATATTTATTATCGCATATGATACTTTTTCTGTCATATTCCGAACGTATTACGTAATATTAACATACTCCCTGTATAGTGAGTGTGTTAATATCAGATAATAATGACTACTTTAATTGCTAAATTTAATAAATAATAATAAAAAATAATTATTTCTTTACAGTATATAGAAATTAATGATATTAAAATTTAAATTTACATTAGAGAGCTTTAAATGTACAGTTACACACTCACCCATGTATATATTTATATGTAATAATTAGATCAGTAAACTTCAAAGTGTAAGTTTGTTAATACAGGGTCCTAGTATCAAAGTAATCTCCATTGTGAATGAAAAATGAATTCACTTTTGTTTGCTTGCAAGCTCTTATACGTATGTAGATTGGACAATGTTAATCTTATTAGAATTAACATCAGACAGAGAGATGTCAACATAGTCACAATCTAATCAACTTATAATTTAAATTCAGAAGACAGATTTAATTTCTATTTAATGTAATAACTTTGTAAACAGTAATAATAAACATCAAATCATGTACCAATTGGATTGATGAACTTCAGCATGCCATTTATATTATTACAACACTCTTTAGTATTGAGATAATGTATAGGTAATGTATATTGCAAATGAAAATAAATCCTCCTTTTTCTGCTATCTAAGCTCTTAAATAGATGTATATTAGATAATGATATTTTTATTAGGATGAACATTCAATCAGACAGAGATGTTGGCATAACCCCATTCTATTTGGATTATAACTTAAATGTAGAGCTAATTTCTACACATTTTAATAACCTTGTAAACAAATAAATATCAAATATATTAATATGTAATAACTGGATCTACAAATGACTAAGGTCTATATTAACTCATATAGCACAGTGTGGATTTGTATGATATATATCATTAAAAACCAAACTGTAGCATGTAATATTTGGGAATTTATGTAGAACTTAGCCCAACTGAGAAGACTGGATTGATTTGACTGCATCGTAGGTATTGTTAGTGATGACCTCTCATTCCAATGTTTGCATCCTGTGTTTGAAATGTAAAAGTGAATTTGATCGTGCTAAGAGTTATATACAGAATAATATAGTTATATTTGAAGTTTATTCAATTAAAAGTCTATATCTCAGGTTAAATAAAATATATTAAAAAAGGATTAATAATCACTCAAAGCATTTATTAAAGAGGTATATTGTATATAAACAGAAAACCCCCCCAACCATTGCCCCCCGTGAAACAAGATAATCAATGGATGCAGAAGGTTTTAAAAAACCCCTATCTTGTGCCTTTAAGGGGGGGGGAAAATATGGGGGGGGGTTTTTTCTTTTATCAAAATTAATGTGGATAGGAAAGGGTGGGGTAGGTATATTGTAAATAGGTTTTTTCTTGAAGATTGATCTTTAATCAAAACACACAGCACATAGGGCTTTGAGTTTGCCACTACTATTGGGCTAAGCTTCGCAGGATTGAGTTTGCTGTTCTACCATTGTGCTTAACCATACAAGCTATAATTCTGTAAATTCAGCTCTTCCAGTGAGCCATAAGGGGTGAGCCACATGGGGTATATAATATACTAATGACTAGATTTAATTATTTTTATAATATACTACAGAATATTATTTACATTTTTGCAATGTATTTATTGTTTAATGGTAGAAAATAAATTCAGAATAAAAGTTCCAGAATCAATCCTCAAATGCTTAGCATACTGCCACTAGTGTCTCCCAACATCATATGATCTGGATAATTAACTATGATGACTTAGATTCAAAATTAGTAAATAGATTTTTAATTGTATAACAATTTAAAGCAGCCATTTTGAAACGACGTCATAGACGTCTCTACAAATTTTGATATTAACACCTATGTTTTAAACGTTTTCTATCAATTTAATTATATTTAAATTATGTTTTATAAATTCAGTTGGGCATTTTTTAAAATAGACATATAATGGATTTATTATGCACAATATCATTTTATTTTATATCAAATTTTAAAAAGACAATTGCATTTATTAGAAGACTCTTAATTAACTAATTATGCAAATAAATTTGTTAATTATTAATATTATGATGTTCCAAAAACTTAAATGATAGAGAAAAAACTATCAATAAGTGCAAAAGATGTTTCATTAATTATACAATCTAGAAATTAATTATAATATCAATATCGTTTGCTATCATATTAAAATAGTTAATTCAATGTACAAACTCTCTTTATGTAGTAATTATCTCGAGTAACTTAACTTTCTCTTTTAAAACTATTTTAACCTTCTAATCTAAATTCTTATTATTTTTTAATTACATTTATTTATTTTTTTAATTAGGATATATGTTAAAATAAATAAATTCGTATTGTGTGTGTGTGTATCACACATGTAGGATTAAATACCAGTAATGATCAAATACTTCGCAATATTAGTGTAACAATAGCTCATCTTCCAAGGTTCGAATCTGGACTATGTAAAGTTGTAAATTTTTTAAAATAGGCTTGAGATTTTTTTGCCAAAAAGCTAGTGGATAGAACTAGGAATAAAAACTGTTTTCTTATCTATCCAGAAATTGATAATCCTGTCAAATTTAGCTTTTTCCTTCTTATTTTCTCCAGAAGGTTTATTGAAGAAATTTTTATCCTGAATTGGATTATTTAGAGGCTGTTTATCTTTTTATCTATTCTTACCATAGATGAAAATCATGTGTTTTATCATTACAAGTTTATATTATCCCTATGTAGAGATGGGGGAGGTTCTCATTTTCACAGATATGATGCAACGTCTATATAGTATGATTACAATATTAAATCCACCAAGGGTTTTGAGCATTCCATTGTTGGTTTTTCAATGAAATGGATCATTAAATTGTTGGAAAGGATGATAAGATTGAAGCCTATTCATTAAAGTTTAAAGAATTATTATCTTAATATAAGCTGAGCATTAATTGAATATATGTGTAGGAGATTACGATCTGTCCCAACTGATGAGTGTTAGTTCTGCACTCAATATTATATTGGGGATCATTTCTTTCTTTCAAGGGGGTGTAGTCATATGTATTTGTTGTTTGAGATAGACTGAAAATCCTATGTTCAAATCACTCATTTGGGAGGGGGGCATGTAGAATATTTCATTTTCAACCATTATCAATCAATTCTAGAATGAAGATCTCACCAACCTTAATCCAATTTCTCCAATCCATAATCTCTTTTTTCTACATTACACTATCAAACTTTTTTATTTTAACCAATCATCTCTTTCTAGGTTATTTACAACCACTGGAGTTCTAATTTAAAACTTCAACTGCTTATCTGTTATCACTTTTTTTTCTAGCAATAGGGAGAAATGAGCTCTATTTCAGTTTCTTAATTATTTCAATGATATCAGTGACACTTGTTTGTTCTCTCATATTTCATTTTTGATCTCTTCTTGTTACTTTTAATATATATTTTTTTACATCCATGAGTGGGTCTGAAGTTTTTTTGTTGCTGTTATGCTAAGTGTCCAAATCTCAGATCCATAAAGAAGAAATGATAAAACACATCTGGTAAAAACATTTGATATTAAGTTGTTTCTACCAAAGAGACTCTATTCAAGTTTAATTGTAGGATTAATTTCATTTATTATATTGCCATGATATTAATAATATGACCAAGGTATTTGTAATTATTAATTTCTTCTAATTCATGATCATTATTTTAACCTTATTAGTATATTAAAATATGTAATTATAGTCAATGAATAACATTTCTGTAGTGATTTTCACCACACCATTCTCACACAAGGTAGGGACTGGTTTCTACCTGCTTTTAACCCTTTGTGGAGGGAGGGTTGTAATCATAAACATATGACAAAGATGTGGAAAAGATGTATGATCCTCAAGATGCTCATTTTATGTTGAACTAGCACTCATCAGTTGGTCCAGATTATCATCTCCCACACATATATTTAATCAGTGCTCAGATTATATTAAAATAGCAAATCTCTATAATTTAATGGACAGGCTTCAATCCACTCCAATCTCCAACTTTTCAGCCAGCCATATCATTGAAAATCTGATGATGAAAACTCAAATCCCATGCTGATGCTAATATTATTGCCATGCCCATATTGACCTGGCATGTTGACATGGGCATGGCAATAATATTAGCATCAGCATGGGATTTGAGTTTTATCATCAGATTTTCATTGATATGGCTGGCTGAAAAGTTGGAGGTTGGAATAGATTGAAGCCTATCTATTAAATTATAGAGATTTGCTATCTTAATATAAACTGAGCACTGATTATATATATATATGTGTGTGTGTGATGATAATCTGGACCAACTGATGAGTGCTGGTTTAGCATGAAATACTTATATTGGTGATTATTTATCTTTTCTACATGTGTGGTCATGGATATCAGTTGTATGAGATAGTGTGGATAGTTGAAGGGTGCTTGAAAATCTGAGTTCAAATCCCTATACTTACAATTAAGCTCCCAGGATTGTGAAGAATCCCTGTTTTTCAAATATTTATCATTGTTTCATATATATAAATAGCCAATTACTACAGTTTAATTCATAAGTGTCAAATTTGACATCATCACAACTTTGACACAAATCATTTAATGAAAGTATATTAATAATTTTTATTAGTCATTTATTAGGCTAGAGATTATCCAATAATGAATATTTCTGTAGTGTAATTTTTAGTACACCACTCTCATACAAGGTAGGGACTATTTTCTATCTGCTTTTAACATCTTAATATGTAAAAAAGATATATGATCCTCAAGATGAATATTTCATGCTGAACCAGTACTCATCAGTTGGCTAAGATCATAATTTATATATATATATATATATATATATATATATATATATATATATATATATATATATATATATATATATATATATATATATATATATTATAAATTATGATCTTAGTGACTAAATTGTAATGGCACAATATATTACCAATTACTATTATTGATGTGTCATTCATTAAGTGAATAATCTCTAGTCTAATGAATAACTAATAAAAATTATTAATATGTAATTACACACATTTCGTTAAAATAAGGTTTGAAACCCTATTAATTACATATTTTATTATTACATCTCCGTTGTTGTGAAAGCTAACATAAATTATATTTTTTCTTCATGAAAACCTTCACTTCGATATATATATATATATTACTTGTAAATATTAGCATTTATGCAAGACAATGATTGGATTCCACATCCATCTTCTGAGTAGTCAAAGTCATTCACGGATATTACAGAAGTGGCTACAGGATCCAATTGGATGTCCTGTTCTGTATAATACTAATAATTACAACACACAAACGTATGTTTTCACCTCCTTTACTAATGAAAATCTTTATTATATATATATATGAGGTATTATCTTTCCAAACGTGAGACCAAGTTTCTAATTAGGGAAATTAAATTTTTCAGACAGCTGAGAATTCCCCAAGCAAAGATAATTTTTTTCCAGTCACCTGGATCGTGATCAATTCAGTAATCTAAGATTGGTCAGAAAATGGGTATTTATATATTCATTATTAATAAATAAAATAAAACTCCGGACAATCTAGATGAATATGTTTGCAATAATGAAAAAGTTCAACTGAACTATAATATAGAAAAGGACCTTACAGCTACACCATTGAAAATATAATATACTGCAGTTTATTCAAGTAGTTACATTTCATAGATTCTCTACATCTTATTATTCCTTGGATTCTAGTTTATAATTTGTCTATCTCTCTTTATTTCTGTTAGCAGCATGACTAGCCAGTTCTAATTTATCTTTTTAATTTATTTAATATATCCATATATCTCTTTGTTTTCCCATCTACATATTTTATTGTTGTCCTTTTTACTGAGAGTATCTAATATATCTGCACATCTCTCTTAATCTCTTTTAACAGCTTCTCTAACTCAGTTCTAATTCATTCTTCTAATTTGTTCAAGATATCTGACTGACTATATTTCTTTGTTCTTCCACCTATATACTTTGTGTTGGTCTTTTTTGTTGATCTTATTTTATATCTCTTTACATTCCAGTGCATGAATTGTACTTTGTATCATCCTCTTTATTAAAAAATTAAGTCTCAGACCCCACAAACTTGAATATATTAAATAAATAAAAAATTCAATTATTAATTTAATCTAGTGTGTTTTTAACTATATTAACAATTCATTCAAAGCATTATCATGTTAATTTCTTTTAATTAATTATTGAACAATGCTTTAACTTTTTTCAGCAATTATGTTTAGTCCTACTTTTTGTACTTTCATCTGATGAACTGCTAAAACATTATTTATGAAAATATCTATGTCATTTGCTTACTACCTTATTAATCTCCAGATGATTTATTTTATTTCTCTGTGTTTTGTATTTTAATTCAGGAATTATCTCATGAAACTGCTGTACCAAGTATTCTACTCATTGCTGTTAGATTTGCTAATTTTTTTTTTTTCAGAATTCGGGACATATCTTGCGATTTTAAACTAAAAAGCATAATTATAGACCTATAACTAACTTCCTTTTCGCTTTTTTTAAATACTGTCTTCAATCAACTATTATGTTAATTTTCCAAGCATTACTTCTTTTTTTAACTCCTTCATCTATTACTTTTTAAAATATCTGTAATGTTTTCATCTTCTTCTGAAACTTTTTTAAGTTTAATGCCTATCACTTCTTAATTTACAATTTATGGCATACTACTTGATGTCACTTTGTGGCATTTTCTTAGTTTTAATTATTATAGTTATTGGTAGCTTTCTTTAATGCACATTGCATTTTAATTTTTATTTTTTGCAATAGTATCATCTTTTATTTTTATTACTACAATATCTCCTGTGGCGTGCAAAAGTAGAGTGGCAGACCCTGGAGCTCACAGTCCATATATGGTAATCCAGCTCTGACCCTGGTGTTCAAACTATTGGATTATTTTTATTTATTACTAAATTCATTTTTCTCTCAGTAATACAGTATTTTGTATCTTTAATCATTTTATTCTCTCCTGTATCTCTTTTTACTTATAGTCATATTTTCTTATCAGCTTTTCATTTTTGTTCAGCAGGCATTGCTTATTCAATATGGAATTGTTTTTTTTTTATTAGTGCTATTTATAGAGCATTGTTAATAGATTACTTATTTTTATGAACTTACAATTACAGTATTAAAAATAGATAAATTAACTTTAGATTCCATAGTTGAGTATATTTTCTCCATCTAATAATTACATATTGAATCTTACATTTTTCTTTTTAATGATCTTTCATGAACAGTTTTTTTCCTTCTATTTTGGCTTGATTTCTTCAATTTGTTTTACTTATTTTATTTATTTTGTCTTAGCTAAGCCCTGTGTGATTCTATGCATCACAGCTCTATTTCTGTCATTTCTGGTATTTATATTTTACATGAATGTTCTTATAAACTCTCACATAGCAAATTATTGAATTTGAATTCTATTACCAATACGTACATTATGCAATAGTAATACAATATGGAGTTTGTGAAGTAAATTATAATCTTGTTCCAGCTTACACAATTCTTTTAATAGTTAAGATTTTACTTCATTAACACTTAAATAAATTAATATATATATATATATGTGTGCTCTGTGCACAGGTAATGAAGCTATTAATAAATTGTCAAAATTTTTACTGCCAAGTGCTTTTGGGACAGTCTACAGTCCCATATTCATGGTGAGTTATTCTTTTAAGTAGTTAAATTTTATTTCTCATATCATAGTTATGCCACCTAGTGTAGACTTGAATAATCAACAGATGTCAGATGGTAATCCTTAATAAATCCCCATTGAATGTCACCCTCTTCACATCCCCAGACCAGTTTCTACACTATGCAGAAAATTTTATAACCATACAAAATGGTATTCATATGATTGCTAAGAACTGTCAATGACTTGAAATAATAACAATGATAATGATGATGATGATTATGATAGTGTTACACTGATTAAGTTCATTCTTATTACACCGTCCCCAGAACCAGAAGAGTTTAGAAAGCTATAAATTTGCTTCACAGCCTATTATTTAAACGTAAGCTGTATTAGATCATAAACATATTTTTTAAAGTCAGCCTGTTGATATTCACTACTGACTGACATTGGATAGCTAGCCATGAATACTAGAGATGATTATCTGAAAATTCTAACTTATTTGAAATAATTTTAAGCTTTGCCTGAATTTGAATCCGAATCATGGGCATAACGGCGAATGCACTAACCATTACACCGCGACTCATTAATAGATTACTTAATGCACATGCATTTATAATTAAAAAATAATAATAGTTGATTCATGAGAATTTATCATGATTATTAAAAAAAATAAATGCATATTGTAATAAAATATAATTCATAATTAGAAACATTTTCAGTGAAAGTCCTTTGAAAAAACATAAGTTTTCAATTCTAGGAATTAAAGCTTGCTATAAAATGCTTTCCAAGAAATTCTTTTTGCCGCTACAAAAAGCCGACAGAAAATAAATAAATATAATGTATCTTTAAAATAACAATTTCACACTCCGACTTAATTTTTTTTTTCCACAAACAAATTTAGCGCTTAATTCCCCTCCCCTAATACACAACTTCAATAATCTTATTGTATATACACACAATATCATGTTTTAATTTTCAATTATTAAATATATAGGAATATGATAGCAGCGGTTGCGTCCAAAGGAATGCTAAAGGTAAATATTATCATAAATCATTGTAAGTAGTTAATAAATCAAAAAGATAAACTAATAAAACATTAGAGAATAGACAAATTACTGAATAACTGATAGATAAATGTGTGAACATAATTTAAACAATCTGGAAGAAGAAAAAAAACAAAAAAAAATAATAATTAACAACTTATTACACTTAAAAAATAGTTCATATATTACCAGATATCAAAATATGTATTAAGATAAATATTATTTTTAAAAAAGTTAAAGAAAGTTGAATTTAAATCATTTTAAAAAAAGTTAAAGAGAGTTGAATTTAAATCATTTTAATATTTGAGCTAAAGATAATTATTTTAATACTTTTATTCCTAGTACTTCATAATCTAAACTGAAAATTTTATGTATAGTTTAAATCTTTAATTAAATAGTATATACATAGAGATGTTAATTACCCTTATTTTGCATGAAAATTATGTTTTTTGATCGAATATTTCTATCTTAAACGGTATGAATAATTTTATGAATATTATTTTATTATTCTGGAATATGTATTTAATGTTTATTTCATTATTATGTTATATTACTATTTATTTTAGTTGTAATTAAATCCTTAAATATGAAATTTTAAATCAAGTCGTATTAAAAGATAACGCTTACGTTAAACTATGTCCCGACCATGGTCAAATATTAATACTTATCTAAAATATCCTGAAGACTAAGTGGCGCGAAACCATTCATAAAATTATATGCATATTAAAATATTAAATATGTAAATATTCATATTTATATATTTTGCAGAATATTTATACTTTTCTCTCAACAATTTCTACTTTAAGTATTACTATTGTTATATATATGTCTTTCCTATGTGATGTGATGTGATGTATTTTGGCTTCTCCTTAAACAAAGTCAAGAATATCTCAGCAATTATGCCTAGATAAACCTGTTAGCCACTTTATTTTCCATTCCCCACTCTAAGTCTTCCCATATTCTACCCCATTCCATTTCCACAACATAATTTTTGTTAACTCTTTGGCCTTTATATCTATAATGAACTTCAAACATGAGTGTGCCCTGTTGGTAGGGAAGGTAAAGTGGCTAACAGGTTTTTTTAGGCATAGTGGCTGAGAGATTCATGACTCCATATAAGGAGGAGTCACAGTGCATCACATCACATCAGCATATTGAAAAACTCTGGGATTCAAGGTCCATAGGCACAGTCCAGCTCTGTTACTTACGAATTCCTGAGCAATAAAATTATTTAATTACTATTATATCAGTCAGATTACTTTATTATTTGGTCTCCCTAATATCTTGCTGTGTAAACAGTGATGCTATTTTAAAGGGTTGTTTGGTATCAGTAGGCCTCCTAGTACAGAGGGTGATATGTTCTCCATGTAATTCATGAGACTATAATTGTTTTATTTTTAGCTGTTTCTCTGTTAAGATCATACATAGATGACTTGAGTTTTATAACACAGTCCATCTTTATTATATGACTACATATTTATTTTTAATGAATTGATCATTAATATTAAAATGTTTATCATGAGAAGATAGAGATTTTTACAGACAGTGGAGCTAAGAATTTAAAATATGTTGCATTTTGAGGGATTAAAAATTAAACAATAGATCATTTATGTATATAATTTTGACTTTTATTAATATGTTCAATCAAAAATGTTTATATATATACTATATTTATTTTTAGGTTATGAATATTATAATCACTACTAATATGACCCCCTCTCCCAATAATAATACTGCTAAGTGTAGTTTAGCCAGTTTAATGATGTGGTAGGATCAGGGACTTGAAAGCTAGAGCTTTTTGAATCAAAACTTAACCTATCATTTTAGTGCTAAAATGACACATGACCCCCTAATTAACTATCTGTTTGATTAAATCTCAGTTTAAGTAATGTAATTTTTCTCGATAGATAAACATTGAAAGGAAACAGGTTATTTAGAAATTATCATTGGTTTGGAAAACAATTTTTCCCCAAACAAAACTTTTTTTAAATTTCCAATAACCCACTATTTTTTTATAAAAATTTATTATTTTTTTTTTTTTTTTAATAATTTTTTTAAAAAAAAATTTTTTTTTTTTTTTCTAAAATTTCATAAAAAAATATAAAAAAAAAAAAAATTTTATAAAAAAAAAATTTTCTTCCTCTATTTAAAAATCTTTATAATTTTAAAAAAAATTTTTTTTTTTTTTTATTTTTTAAAATAAATTTTTATTAAAAAATCAGGTTATTTAGAAATTATCATTTAATGAGGATTTAGGTGAACTTTTCATTCTTGTGTTAATTATCTAGCTAAAAGTTTGTTTATGTAGTTACCCATTTACTGATCAATATTGAATGATCAGTTGTATTACATTGGGATAGATACCAGAAAAAAAATTCTAAGTGATGTGATGAAAGTTATCAAGCTGTCAATATGGGCATCGAGATTTTGGTGAGTGATACCCTAACATACACGAAGAGTAAAGCTTGGGTTCATGAAATGCATGCATAGTAAGAGAAGGTGGCCCACTTCTTTTGGCACTGAAGGTTGGTAAGGTAATTTAATGTGTGAATATTATGCTCCATCATCCTTGATGTAGGAAATATCATTCTATATATTGAGTTTTAGGGTTTGTCTTTATCTTTTTATGTATCTTTAAACATTAAAATACAATACTAGAATAAATTATATTAAGGAGTGGTAAGTAATAGACACTTTTACCAAAGATAATCAATTAAGATTTTTATTTTAGTCACAATATCTTTTGCCTAATTATTGCAATATTACATTCAAAGGACTTAACATATATGGCATAAACTTCTTAAGTTTTTTTCATTTTCTAGGGTTTTTTATTTTTTATAAAATAGTGGTTTAAAAAAATTATAAATTCCAATCATTAAAATTATAAAGTAAAAAAAATTCACATTAATTAAATTTTATTCCTAAGTTGTGATTATAAAACATTTCTTCAGATGGTGTCTCCTATCATAAACAAACTTACTTAATAAAGAAACTATTATTAAAAGCATTCAGAAATGCCATGTTTTGAGAAAATAATCATTGTTTATATCTATGATGTATATAAATAAGTCCAGCTTTTACATACGTTTGGATATACTGAAAAATTTAGGAAAAAATAAGATCATAATATTTCTTCAGACTAGGTATGATCTGTTTAGTTTACTTGACTGCTCTAAACAGATTCTTTTTTAGCATCAACATTTTAGTAAGCTAGATCATGAGAAAAAGTGACCAAAATAGTATAATTTCAATCTGTTTATTTGTGCTTTAAGTAAGAGTTTGTCTGATCTTATTTATTTTTCTCATCTCCCCGTTCATGAATTTCTCAAATCTTCTTCATATTTTGAGTCTCCTAAGAGTGAATTTTACAAAAACTACAATTTGATTTGCAAATAGCAAACTTTTTGCACTCAAAACTTTGATATTCATTTTAGATAAATGCATTATTGATTAATACTAATCATTTATTAGCTCACAAATTATCAGATCATTCCTAGCCCAGATATAAGCTTAATAATATATTTATTCTTTTTAATTAAAACAATATATATATATGTATGTAAACAGATATATCAATTTATAACTGGGTTTAAAGTTTATACTTGGACAAAAGGTAATATAATAATCTTTAGCTTTAATAAATCATTAATATTGATCACTAATGCGTTTTTTCTGAAGTGGTTGATATAAAAGTTGTGAATACAGAAAGTTTAATACTTGTAAAACAAATTGTAATAATTTGATATTGATAAATATTGAGAGAATGATGAAGACATGTGCAAAAGATTGTGATCAGGATCAACTGAAAAGTACTTGTTCAGTATGAAATGCTTCTTGGCTTATATATATATCTTTATTCACATGTTTCAAGAATGTGTAGTATATTGTATTTCTGAAGTATGTCTTAAAAAAATTATTATTGATAAAGGCAATAATGTGTGCCCAAGTTTTCCTCAATATTATTCGAGACTTAGTATAGCAACCCTACTGCCTAAATGCTCTATCTGCTTTGAATTGAAAATATACACATTACAAAAAGGCATGACTGCTTTAAGTGATAATAATTATGAAAAGTTTGTGATAGAAATTAGGATATATGTATATATTAAATTTTTTTGACTTGAAGTAAAATCAAAATAATTGATCATATCTTCAACATTTATTTTCAAAGTTAGCCAATTTCTCTAAATTTTTATTATCGATTTATTCTTCATATGATCCAGCAAATACTTCTCACATTAGTCTCAAAGTTGCTTTTGATCTTTTGAAATTTAGTTCCCTAAAATTACAAAAATCATGTTTTTTTTCTGCAGCATGCCCAACCCATTTAAAATTTATTTAATTATTTTTGCAATAATATTGCATATCACAATTAAGGCTCATACATATTCAATTTTTTTATCCTTTATATTTTGTCTTTTCACACTTTCTTTAGATATGTTTGTGCATGTGTGTATGTGCACATAAAAAAGTTATAATTAAAGTAAAACAACTATGGCAGAAACTAGCAAGTTTTCTAAAAGTATCGATAGATGGCAGCACAATCTAGTTTAACTTGATCACGATTCAGTGATCATGTTTGTTCATTGGCTGGATTCAGTAGCCTTAAAAAATAGTCACAAATAAAGAGTATATTACTAAGTAAAATAACCTCCTGCAAAAAATATTAAACAACGATGTTTTCTGTTTGAATAAGAAATGTTTGTCATAGCAAATTATTTACAATAGTGCCCGATGATGATGATGATGATGATGAAATATATATATATGTAAATGGCTGAGGCAATAGACAGAAGAACTTGGACTAATGAAATGGAAAACAAACACTCCTTTTAGATGCTATTATATTTTATTTTTATTATTTGTAACCTATTACTAATTTTTCCTCTCTTTTTATGTAAACTATTATAAAAAATTTAAAAAAATCCGTTGAGAACGTCCAGATTATAAATAGGTCCAAACGTTGGAATTGTATAAAATTTAAGCAATCATTGAATGTAAATAAATAATATTATTAAAAAATGCCTCTATTAAAATCAGCATATATATAAATAGTTTTATCTGTTTAGAGACTAATAAAGAAGTAAATATTAATTATATATAAAAGAACAAATTTATCATCCCCCATCATCATCTCAAATGTTTATTTTTATATTTTTAAATTTTGCTGGAATCTGAAAAAAAAAAAACCTGTCAACTTTAAAAGTGATTTCTTTATTTAATTAATGTTGTCATTAAACTATTATTTAAATATTTATTAATAATAATTTAAATAGTTAAAATATTTTGCTAAATAATAAAAAACGCTAATTACAACGCATCTTCATATAAAATCATAAATTCATGTGTATTGTTTTCATTCGTTTATGTGTATAAAGCTGTAGGCTTCATTATGTTATGAAATAAGTTCTAAAGTCTAGACCATAAAGTTTATAAAATTGCAGTAAACATATTGTGTTTTCTTTTTTTAAAAAAAAAAACAAACAAACTATTATCAACGTTGGTCTAATTTTATAACTTCTGCACCTTATTTTCGAAACATTTAAGCCTGCTCTTAAAAAGCTACAAAAATATCTAAAACAAATAGAATCGGGTCCAAAATTACCTTTCAATATTTAAGTTTAGCGAAAAGTAGAAAAATTATCAAGTTGTTTTTTCTTTTTTTTAAAAAAAGGAAACTTACTTTTCTCAGCTTAAGACTGAACATAGAAAAATCAAATTTACACTATGTGTGGAAAAAAAAATAAATAAATAAATGGAGAGCTATTTTTGGTGATTAAAACTAATCTTGGTCGGGGGGGGGATGCAATATATTATTACAAAATATTCTAATATTTTAGAATTATACACGCGCATATATACATATCAACCGATCTTTGCATGTTTATATATATATAAGCTCAATTACACTATATGTACAATATAGGTGAATGTGTTTTAATATTTCAGATAGATGTCGCCACATTAAAGTGATTTATAAAATATATTAAACATTAAAATAAAAAAAACAATAAAAGTAAAATTATGTCACCAGGTGCGTCAATGTTAAAGATGGTTAATGTAAGATTAAATTATCAAGTATCTTTGAGTTTGCGCAGTTTAATTAACACAGTGTATAAAAGAACATTTTCTAATCATAAATAGTTCAATAAGTTATATATGAACTTTTCTATTTACATTCACACACACACACATATAAATAAATTCTGTGTATATAGCTCATTCTCATGTGAAACATCACCTGTTATTTTCACAACTTTGTAATTCATAGATAGATGATTCAGAATTCATATTACATAAGTTATAACAAATTTTTAGCATTTTTTTAATAATTATTTAATTATAACTGACGTCCAAAAATAACCAATTTAAATCTTAGAGTCTTAAAGTTATTTATTATGAATTTAAATGTCTGGTTATTATTTTTATATATCATTGCTACTTTTAATAGAATAAGTTAAATTTATTTAGTAATGGTGCTTACCGAATATTTACTATATAATATTTTAAAACAGGCAAAACTCACTATACGTATTGCCACACACAGCAAGCTAGAGTAATCAATGGATGCCAGAAGGCTTGTGCATAAAATCCCTATCTAGTGCCTACTCATCCAATATCCCCAGACTAGTTTCTAGCTTGCTGTGTGTGGCAATATGCATAGTGAGTTTTTTTTAAGTGTCATAGCATCGGCCGGGACGCGAACCCGCAACCCGGGCAACTGCCTGCTAGTGCAAGGCAGTCGCGCTGACCTCTCGACCACCAATGCAAGACATATACACAAGCGTAAGAAGTGGTGGTCATGTGATGTTTATTGGCTTATATAATATTTTATTATGAATATTTTTCGGATATGTAAAATTAAACGAATTATTTATTATTCATTATTAACCTTCTGCTTTTAAAACCTGTGCGGATTTAGACCTAAAATCAAATGACAATAATCGAATGATATTATTGTTCAGAGATTGTGAAAAGTTCGAGAGCCGGAAATGTCACAACTGGAATCGATCCTAGGACCTTACACTTCCAAGTTTGACACCTTACTACCTCACTAAACAACGTACGGCGTATTGTTAATAGCAATAAAAGAAAAAAAGGTTTTTTTTTCTTTTGACTTTTAATATAAAGGGTATATGAACCCAGACTTTCACATGACCCACCACTCTCCACACTATCTTATAACCCTGATACACTTGAACACATATATGTTGAAAAGATGAATAATCACCAATATCCGTATTTCATGCTAAAACACTTGAACACATATATGTTGAAAAGATAAATAATCATCAATATCCGTATTTCATGCTAAACCAGCAATCATCAGTTGGTCCAAATTACCATCTCTACACATATATGCTATAAGTGCTCAGATATATATTAAGATAGACAATCTTCATACTTTAATGGACAGGCTTCAATCTACTCCACACTCCAACTCTTCAACCATCCATCCAATTGAAAATCTGATGTTGGAATGCTCAAAGGCCACCCTGAGGCCGAGATTCTTGTCACACCCATGTTGACCTAAGGTCAATCTGCCCCCTCATGTATAGGACATAATCCATTTAATACATATACAAGGGATTATTTAATTCCATAAGTTTTGTTTCTGTATATTTCTGTCTATAGAAAGTCAATGAAGCAAAGTAATTAGCGATTTTACCTATGCTCTAGTTCTGGAGTTTAAACCTGGCGAAATTAATTTTCCTCAAATTTCAAATAGCCATAAGATTTTTCTTTCAGGTAGGCAGTACATAACAAACCTAGCTACCCATATCAACATTGATCTGTATATGAATGGGTAATTAGAATGAAAAGCCACACACAACACACATCTCAACCGGCCCGGTGAATAATGCCTTACCATTTGTTCTGTAATGGCTATTTAAAGGTTGATTATTTATATGTAGGCTTGAATGTAATAACAAAATTTAACGCAATATAAATTAATATATAATTTATGTGAGAAAGGGTTTATATATAAGTATAAAAAGTTTTGAATGTATCTATATATAACGGTGTTGACACACACACGCATAAATATATTCTTTACAATTGGTTCTTAATCCAAGTTTTATCCATATCCTTAAATTGTAAAAATGATCTCAAAGCGTTAATGGCCGAGTGGTTAGCACAGCGCCTTACAAGCAGTTGTCCCGGGGTTCGCTTCCCGGCTGACGCTTTGACACATAAAAAAAAAAATAAGAAGAAGAAATCAATCATTTAAAAATATACTAAAGCGCCTTAGAAAAGTTAGAAATGTAACGAGTTTCGATAGTTATTTGTAATTATGATTCTGAAATTATAAAATAAATTGAAATGTAAGGGAAGAAATTTACAAGTTTATTTAAGTAAAATAATATTAAAGAATAATCAAGCTCATTATTTTTTTTTTCATTTTCTCTCTCGTTTTGGTAGTTGTTTTTTTTCACGTTTTCTCTCTCTCTCTCGTTTTGATAAATATTTTAAAAATCAAACTTACATTTGAATAATTAATATTTCGATTTCTGATTTTGTTTTATTTTAAAGACTATTTCAGACTTATAAAAAAAAAAAATTTTTATTAAATTTATTTTTAAAAATGATTTAAATTGATTTAGGTGGAAACCCAATGATCTGGGTCAAAAATAAAATGATTTCACAAGACTAAAATCAAAAAGATAGTCAAAACGAATTATTAAAATTGGTATATGACCCTTCTTAATTAATCCCGTATTAGCAAGGATATAGATAATCTTTATTCTCAGATAACTGCCGCCAACAAGTCCAATATAATCTAGCTACTCTATCTGTTATTGAAAAGTTTAAAATCTAATAAAAACCAGTATTTTCTATAATTTAATAAAATTATGTTGATTTATCTATGAGTTTAAGAAGGTAAGTTAGTTTAAAATTATTTATCCACATATTTTAGGCACATATATAAAGATTTTCGTTATTTTTTATCACATTCACTTTATATCATCACATGTTATATGGATTGGAATAAAACTCGTGATTTTTTCAGGTACTAATGAGTTCCAATCATGGCTAAAAAAAATGTCAGGTTACCAGCCCGACTAATTAATGCTAGCTAGCAATCTAAATTAGGATAATTAGTTATTGTTAGCTAAAAGATGAAACAATAAACTAAAATTAACCGATGATGATTAGCGGTTATTAATAATATCTTTGGTTTTCTTATTCATTTGTCTATTATACTGATTTTTTCATATTCTGCAGAGAAAATATTTAAGACTGCTGTATATATATAATTGTATTTCATTGTTTTAAATGTATTGCAATTTTATTAGCTTTGTTTATATTAAAATATAAATATTTTAATAAAAAATAGATTCGTAGTTCCAAATCTCTTATGTTATTTTAATTAGAACTAATGACTTCTTTTAAAAATTAATGTTCCCTAAAAACTATTGTGAATGTTAAACTCATAACAAATTGTATAAAAATGTTTTCTTCGTTTGCAATTTTGAAAATATGGCTGACTGTACATTAAAATACAAAAAAAAAAAAGACAGAGAATTTTGTGCATTTAATTCTATCCAATTTCTACTCATGCAATATTCCCAGACTAGTTTCTAGCTTCTGTCTTTCATCAGTGAGGAGCCTTGAATCTGAGAGAAATGCATCTAGATCTGTGTTTTTAGTGTACCCCTCCAGCACCCTTCTTTTATCTCTTTAGTTGTCTATAAAAACTATGAGCCCAAATTAAAAACCAATAATGTTTCCAAATCAAGCTAATAGAGTATCTATATACTTTAATGTCTTTGGTTTTTTAGTACCATAGGGGGTGCTGGAGTATTGCATTATATCCAAAGACCTAAGTGAATTGCTTTCAAATCCAAAGCTGCTCACTGATGAAAGCTGTAAACTAGAAACTAATCTGGAGATCTTGAGTCAGTAGGCACTGGATAGGATTAAATGCACAATCATCTAGCATTGACTGATTACTATAGCTTGCATTAAGTGACATTACTATATGAAAAGTAGCTACTGTATTTACTTTTTGGTCCTGTTCTTGAAAAAGCAAATACAAGGCAAAAATATTTGTGTGGATTATTTAAAATGAAATTCAAGTGTGATGATTATTCTAAAAACTATGCCAAATATAAATTACTTATTACTCATAATACAGACAAAACTGAATAAACCTATAGAATATCCACTTGTTGTCAAGGCAACCTATAAACATTTGATTTCTCTATAGAGATTGCTTTGAGAATAGAGTGTAGATATTCTATTAGTTTTATAAACTTTGTTTGTTAGGCTGTGAATTACATCTGGAAAACAGTTGACTATTGACAATTTGTGGTTTATTAATAGTAATAGAACATTCCAATATTTTAAAAAAATCTCAATCATAATTCCCTACCCTCTGAAGTCTATGTGATCTTTGAGTACCTAAGAGGTATGTTAAGCACAATAATTTTAGTCAATTGATCCTTTTATATATTTTTTTCTTAACTGGAAATTTACTCAGCAATTTTAGTCTTAAGCTCATAATTCTACCACTGAGCTAAATTTCTCGGGGCATTAAAAAGTATTTAAATTGATGGCAAAATAAAAACATATTACGGACTCAGTATCGGCATATGGATGGCATCTCCATAGCCAACAATAAACATTGTATTAAGTTGTATCTATAACATAGACATTCTAATCAGTTGATTATCTTAGAACTTCATCTTCATCTTCTAGTAAGCTACAGCCAAATATCCATTTATTAAGATGGGTGTTCTGGTTATTTAACTTGCTCTTCTTAGCTGTTTAAAATTTGTCAATTTTTCATCGTATCTGAATCCAAATCACAAATGTGGCAGCCAAATATATTAGACATTATATCATAATATCCATGACAATAGTATAGCATTATTTTAAAATATTATGGATAGAATATTTATTAATAGTCATTCTACTAAGATGTGTAAAAAATAAAGTTTACATCACACATATTTTGGTAATGGGTTGTGATCTGCATTGTCAATACTCAAACTACTTGAGGATAAGAATGTTAAAAATAGCAGTACAAACAAAAAACCAATACAAAGATATAGTAAGAAGGGGGAGGATAAACAATTAAAATAATTCATTCTTTCCTTTTTTTAATGGCCGACAAATACATAGCATAATTAGTATTTAAAAAAATTAAGTGTAATAAAAGATATTGAAGACAATTTTGTGCTGTATTGTTTTTGCTTTATAAAAAGCATTTGCTCTTAAAGTTGTATTATTTACTATTTTACTTATTTAAAATGAAATTAAAATTCTGACTAGTTTAAAATCATTTCCGTTGAGCTCTGCAAACAGAGTGTTCATGGTTAACTATTTAACTCAATACTTGGTCATGATACATACTGTCAAATGATCTTTTGATCAATTAATCTATTTTTCAATATATTATTTAACTTCTATCTGCATATATTAAGTGTACTTAGGATATATATATATATATATATTAAGTGTACTTAGGATATATATATATATATATACTGTAATGATCCGCTTGCCACACGGACCTTTGTGGTTTGTTTGCCACCATCCGTTGTCTAAAAATATTTTTATATTTATCATTTTTATTATATATTATTAATTATTTTGATATATTGATTATTTATTAACATTTATTAGTTATTACATTTTATTATTTTACTTTACAAGATTGGCTTTCTTATTTAACACCTCAATGGCACATTCAAGTAGAAGGGTAGAATGCCATTGACAGATTAACCATCAATGATACTTATGGCCAGATTGAGGCTACACAAACAGTCAACCTCGACCATATTTCCTGATCATAGTACCCCTCCATACTGCTGGGCCAAAACCTTTTTATTTGCTTTGACAATGATCTGGAATTTGAATACAGGTTGGATGAAAACTCGGGAACTCTTTCAGATCCCAATCAGACATGATTTTTTTGTAGCCAGGAACTACTTTTCAGTATTGCTCAATAAATGGGCATTAGCTTCTAAGCAAATCAGGAATGTAAAACTGCATAAATGTTCATCATATGACAACTTGGCAAGCCTTATAAATAATATATTTCATTTTTTATCTTCTCTATGAAAGGCTGGCAGTTTACCTTTTCCCCTTGTACTGGTTTATTTAAAATCTGTTTTATATGGCAGTCTTAACTTGTTTATTGCCTAGTACTAAAAATGTACTTAAAAAATAGGTGCCACTACCATGCAAATTATAAAAGTAAACAAAGTGATTATACAGAAAGTAGGTTATTAATTTTTATGCTAGGTTTGGGAAAAAATAAGGGGGATTTAGATATAAAGACCATGGAGTTGACAAAGATAATGTTATGGAAATGGGATGGAGCAGGATAGAGAAGAATTTGGGAAAATGTAGGGCAGGGAATGGAAAGGGAAGATAAAGTGTCTAGCAGATTTCTCTGAGCATAGTGGCTGAGAAGTCACAGTGCATCACCTCGGTTGCAGTAAGTTATCATAAAAATATTTGGTCTGAATATTATTATTATCATCATTATCATCAATATTATTATCTTATATTAGCTAACTTACAACAAGCTGATAATTAAAGAAACTAAATTATGTAGAGTTCTAATTAGATGAATAGTCTGGTAACTAGGATTCAAATCTTAAAGTGCCCAAATGTGGTTATTAATTTGGATATATAAACACACTAAGGTAAGTCATGTAATATTGTTTTATTCTTAGCAGTTTTTTTTTTTAAAAAAAGAATGTAAAATGGCTCACCTAAAAGGAAGCCAGAAGTATCAGGGCAAAAGTTATTTACTCAGAGGTCCTTTCCTGCTTTTAAAATCACATTATGGATCTTCACCCCATAACAAAAAAAAATATAGAATTTATTAATAATGATTAATGGTTTACTTTTTTCTTCAACAAAAGCACTTACTAAAGCTGGAATTGTAAAAACATGAAGCAATATATATTACCAAATGAATAATAGTGGAAGTGGTTTTAATGGTATTTTGAATTGCAAATTACTGGCATATAATTATAATAAATAAATAATTTCATAATTCATAGAAGTTCAGAGGTCCTATTTTATTTGTGCTAGAATCAGTTCTGATTAATATCTTACAGTTATTAATAGTAATAACTTGCCACTATTTTCAATCTAGTATTTAGTAAAATTTATGATAGCATCTAATGCTCAAGATCCATTATAATGATCATAATATTAGAAAAAAAATAGGATATCCAGAGATGACTTGTTTATGTTATTCAAATTTCCTAAATTCTTCATCCATCACAGGAAATTTTAAAACATTGCATTGAATGAACTGATAAATGTTTTTTTTTTTTTTACTGATAATCTTCCCTTCTTTCCCATTTTGTCCAAATATCATTCAGTCTCAAAAGTTGTTTGTATTAGATTCATCATTCTTCCGGTTTGGGAAAATGTAGGCATGATGTTGGAGTATTTCAGAAAGAAAAGTTTTCTGTTGAAAAAACAGCATGCAAAATATCAAACAGAAAAATGGACGGAGCATGTTCTATATATGGATGTATTTGTGTTTCACAAATTGGTTTGCAAAACTTACTTTTAAAGCAATTTTTTTTGTTGGAATTGGTATGTCCATACTCACAAATGGCTGCTAAATTGTATGCAAATCTGCTTCTAATATATTAATTGTAATTCAAATTTTTAAACTGAAAAAATTACAATATTGTAGCATGATACTTATGCAACGATCTCATTAAAGTTCATGTGGCCATTATTGATATTAACATGGTTAAATAAATTGTATTAAGAAGATAGCAAAAAATGGCAGACTACCCTCCTTTCCTAAAGATCAAAAGATATATATATAATTATAATTTATTATAACCTAGCTGTTTTTATTTATCTCTGGGCAAAGAACTTATAATAATTACCTAATCTTCAAATAGTAAGCATGTTAAGTTGCCAAATAGAAGTTCAATGAATAAATACTCCATGCATCAAATATAATGATTTTTTTTATTATAGGGTATTCCTAAATTAGGAAACTGGAAAAGCAAAGAATGAAACTACCCATGCCTTTATTAAGTTATTCAAACTATAATTTTACTCTATGTAAACCTAAATCTAAGTCACTATTTATTTCATGCTAATATAAACATGACTACCAAGTACTTGCTTAAGTTTAAATTCAAAATTATGCAAATTAAAAACATTGTACAATTAATTACCAGTTCTTAAAATTATACCATGTAAAAAATTTATAATTATAAGTAAATAATTTGTATATTCAGAGCAAATTGATAAAACCTTTTTAAAAAATACAAATAAAAGAAATATTGGTTAAGTTTTAAAAAATTATATAAAAATATGATGATTCACTGGAATATAACAGTACTTCAAAGCATTCATTTGGCGTTTTGTGAATTGCATTCACAAGAGTAATTATAGATCGCATCTAGAGTGCCTCTGCATAAATTATCTTAAGAGAGTATTAAAAAAAAATAGCACAATTATAATAAAATGAAACGAAGTTTATGACCCCAAAATAAATAAATGATATTATTATCCAAATATTTTTTTAAATTGCAATATAGTTTTTGTCTTTCTCATGTGTCATAGCATCAGACGGGAAGAGAACCCGCTAACCTCTCGGCCACCAATGCTTGACAATTGCAATATAGTTATTATTAATTTTGAATACTAACAGCACTTACAAGATAATGCAAGTCCCAAGTAGTACTTTCTTTGGAGAAAAAACCAAATTGTAGCATATACAATTATTTGTTTGAAAGATAAAATGCGATTTAAAAAAAAAAAAAGACGGCCATTTTTAGAAATTGGGTAATGATTTCCTGTTTAATTTTTAATTTTAAACAGGAAAATAAATCAGAAATCAGTATAGCTAAAATAAATACCAGTGTAGTGTTAAGGGTGTCAGTCTTTGGAGCTCAAGGTCCATGGAACCATAGCTCCAATTCCGTCTTTCCCGGCGCTCAAACTTTTTATAAATTCCGGTGCAATAAAATATAATTTTATCCACGTTTATTTTAGGAAAATAAGTTTTATTTTAATTTGCATACATCAAAAGCAAATCTCTTTAAATATGTTTATTACAATATTAAATTCATGTACATCTTTATATCTATACACACTCATGTGTTTAAAGATATTTAACAAAATAATAGCAAAATAGACAAATGATAAAAACATTGTCAATAAACATTACTTAAAAAAAAAAAAAAGGTTAACTGCATTTTTATTTTATTTTATAAGTGTAATACTTTATAGGAATAATTTCAGAAAACACATGCAGGACTTCATTTCCTATAAAGTATATATTAGATATAACTATAAAAAACATTATTTAAGAACATTCATAACTATATATAGATATCGGATTTAGCATTGTTTTCTAGAGAAAACGATTTAAACGAAAGTTTCCATTATCGGAAATTAAAATAATCTTTGCCGAATTAAAAAGAAGAAATTTAAATTTTACTAAGATATTTTGAAAATGTCATAGGATAACGTGAAATTTTATATTAATTTTGTTTGATCAAATAATGGATTTACAATACAATAAACAGATTTGTTATTGTGTTATATATGAAGTATACACCCACATGTCTATATTATAGTTACTATAAAACGTATAAATTTAGTCTTTTAATTAATCTTCTATAGTTTGGACCGATTAAAAGTTACACGTATTTGTGTCATAATCAGCTATAACTAGTTTATTAGAAAGCCCAAGGAGATATTCTGACCACAGAGATGTATATCTAATTTATATATCAGTCTTATTTAAAGCATTTTCCATATTATTTATAGAATATAGGTTCTCTCCCTCTCTTTTGTGTATATATACTTATATAAAAAAAACAAGAGTAATACTGTATTGTTATATGCAAGAAGTAATGACTGATTACCAAATGGCAGTATATTTAAATCCCTATCTCCAGACCCATTCCTGATTTTTGAGGTTTTAATACACCTCATAAAACGAGGGGAAAGAAATCTTACTATCTTTGTAGAGCTTTTTCAAAGTACTCCTATATTAAAAATTGTCCCCTAAAGAAAAAACTGAGAGAAATAGCTTTTGATATAAATCTATTTCGAATTTTTAATTCGATTGATATTCTAAAAGATGATCGCATTTTTAGCAATATATTTTTAGAGAGAGAAAAAAGACATTTTACACACACGTATACATATATGTATACACAAAGTTTAAAAGACCATTTCAAGTCAAATTTCAACCAAAAATTCATCCTCAAGTAATTAAAAAATATTACTGAGCAATGGACTTTCAGGCTAATCTACTGGAGATGGATGAGTTTTCTTTTACTTAACTAATTAAGAATACTTCTAGATTCTCAATTGTCTTTGGATATGTTACTATGAAAAGTTTCACTCTACTATGGGCATGAGATTCTCTATATATATCTTTTTTAAGTATCTACTTTATCTACTATCTGTTTATGCATTATTTATGTTTGTTTGACTTTCCCTCTATTTACTTATTTATCTATCTGGATGTCTGTTTACTAGCCATCTATCCATATTATCTATTTGTAGGTCCATCTGACAATCCATCTATCTATCTGTTCCTTTTTCTCTGTCTATCTGACTATTTGTTTCCCTATTTGTAGATAGACAGTCAGGCAGGAAGACAGATAGATACAGACAGATATATATAATTTGCAATATAAAATGAAATAAATTTTGAAGCAGGGATTCTAAAAATCAGGTAAACAAAGTAATAAATGATCAAACATAACGACATTTTGGAATACATAACTTGCTTTTTAGAAAATCTGTTAACGTACTAAAAGAGTAGATAAGAAATTATATTTGCATCTTGGACAACAAATACAAGTGCTATTAATAAGACTATATTTTGAACGGAGGCTGGGGATGTACTTACTTTTATCAGATAATTTTTATTCATTTTTTAAAAAATAAATAATAAGTGATAGAATGGATTTTAAGAATATCTACAATACGTATATTAAATGAATATTTCTTTTATTATTAATAATTTATTCATTAAACACAAATAGAATTTCCATTATTGTTAACACTAATATATTTTCAAAATAAATATTTCACTTTATTAATCAGTATGGCTTTTTAAATAATACGTAGAACAAAATAGGATTCTTGTTATGAATATGAAATCGTTTCCTTCTTCTTTTTTTTTCATATGTCATAGCATCGGCCGGGAGGCGAATCTCTGCAACCAATTGCTTGCTTGCAAGGCGGCAGCGCTGACCTCTCGGCTATCAACACTTGACCGATCATATAGTGGTTAGTACATTGCGTTGTGAAATCGTTTCTTTGACTTACGAATATATAGCGCTGATATCAAGAACGTCATTTTACTTGAGCAAATAAAATACTAGTTGTAGATTAATATTGATGTTTGGCAAATTAACTAAAAGTAATCATTTTGCTTAACTTAATTTTTATTAGCGTTTGTTACATTTTCCTCTCCATAATTTATTGATTAACCCAACCATCAAAAGTACTGTATTTCAAACAAAATTAATCAGATCTAATTAAATTGATAACGCCTAATATCGTAACCTTTTGACATTTGGCTTTTAGTATTTAAATCAGTCGTTTATTCATGACTAAATAATTAACATTCAAACAATTTATAACTTGATAATTAAAATTTGCATTAATATATATCTCATTTATAATTTATCAAAGTAATCATGTAATCGGAAATAAAAGAATTGATTCAAACGTCCGACACTAATGATTTAACAGTAAATTAAAATGTTAATGTCTTGAAGTTAAAAAGGTGATTTACCGTATTATTATGATGTGATTCCGGTAACCTTTGTGAAAAACTTTTCGGAGAAAATAAATCCGTTTAAAAAATAAGTTCAGAATTTTTTCCCCTGCAATGTGCTTGGCATTGCGCGAAGCGTGTGTGTGCAAACCGTAGCTTTATATTGAAATTTGAAGCAATAGTGTTAAAAATTAAGTTGAAAGCAATAAAAAAACTATATTAAATTAAAAGTAAAATAACTCAACCCAGAGAAAACTCTCCAGTTTCTCTCTAAAGAGAAGCAATAAAGAAGATTAGCCGAATTAGCCAAATAATGAGTAGTGAGAGTTAAAGTTTTCCTTCCTTCTTTTATTTTTTTAGCTAAAATAACTAGATACCCATTTAAAGGTAAAAAAAAAAAAACCTGAATGATAAACTTGGTTGTCTATTGATCAACTATCTGAAAAAAATTCTACAGATGCTTCAAATTCTTCACTTATATGGGAAAAAATGCCAAAAGCCACATACCCGTTTTCAAACTCCAAATCATTAGAATAGCTGAAAGATGTTCCAAATGTGGGTTTTGTAACTTTATATATGCTAATAAAAATATTTCATTATCGCAATTGCATTGAGAGAGGGGAAAAATTCTTAAAATCATAATGAGCCATCAATAAGATCATTAATATTAAGAAAATTTAAGGAGGAATTATGTTAGAAAATCCATAACTATAGGAAAAAAGTATTCTGATTATGTATATATCTGTAATAGAAATTTACTGTGATACAGATATTTTTAGAAATATTTATATTGAGTATTCGATTTATTTCTGATTTTTTTGGGATATGTAAGAGTTTCATTCACATTACATGCCATGATTTGAGGTTCAAATCCATATTAGATAAAATTGGTTTATTTTTATTTATTTTTTCAGATTTCAATTGAGCCTTATATTTTCCCCCCTCAAGTACAAAGAAGGTTTGTAGTCATCTTACAAATCAATAAAGGAATATTTTCATTTTTAGATAGAAATCAAAACATAAAACTGATTAACCTTTCATAAACCTTCTCCTTCACGGTTTTTAAAAATGTTTTTATTTTGCATTTCGCTTTAAAGAAGACGATATAATAATTTATATGTGTATATCCCTAATAAGTCCATGTATTTAAAATAATTGCTACAAGTCCTTTATTTTCAAATTTTAATAAAGAAAATATAGTCCACCATATTTTCATATAAATCAACGAATAAGTATGCATTAATCATCAGATGAACCAACAGTCTATAGGTGAGGATCTTCTCTGCTTTCATTTACTTTACTAAAAAATAGCTACACACCAAATGCTGATCAATAATTGGTTAAAAAAATTCTATACTTTTTTCAAAAACCTCAAATAGTGAAAGTAACAATTTGAATACAAACCGAATTTGAACATAATCTCCTAAGTCTTAATAATTACGTTGTGACCTTCTAAAGTGAATATCTAACGAAGAAGGAACTTCTTAATCACCTGATCTAATTACCTTGAACTTTTTAATTGGATTAAAAATTTAGACTTATTTATATAAAATATTTAATGGCTTAATTTCTGAAGTTTTCATCATGAGTCAATTTTTAATTCTATGGAGATAGAGCATTAATCAAAGATTGCACAAATTGTAATGAATGGTATTTATGTAGTGTAACTTTAACCACACCTTTCTTATGGAAGATAGGGATTGGTTTCTATCCACTTTTAATATGACCAAAGAATATGAAAAAGATGTATGATTCCCAAGAAATATGATCTGGGTCAACTGATGAGTGCTGGTTCAGCACGAAATATAAATCTTGGAGATCATACATCGTTTTCACATATCTTTGGTCCTATGTTTTTGATTACACCCCTCCACAAGGTATTAAAAGCGAATAGAAACCAGTTCCTACTTTGCACGAGAGTAGTGAAAATTACACTACAGAAATACTATTCATTAAATAGATAATATTGCACAAGTTGTTTTTGTAATATTCATTCAAAGTTTTAATAACTTAATCGTTTTAAAAGTTGACTTGATTATTGTATCATGGGATCATGTAGAAAAGTTCAATAACTAACCCATCTTATGTTGTATTTAATTGTGTATCCTATGTAGATATGAAATTATTAAAATTCCAAAATGCACACTTGTATATGCTGAATAAGAAATGATTCATAAAGAACACAATTATATTTTTAAACATGGATATTATGATTTGTTGCAGTGATAAAATGACAGAACTGAAATTCAGCCCCATGGATAGTGGCCCAGCATTAATCATTTTCAGAGCTCCAACATGTTATAACACCGAATCAATAATCATACGGATATTTTTTAAAATCCATTCAAATTACATCCATATGTTTATATAAAAATACAGTTATTATAAAAGTGAGACTAAGTTAATGAACAATTAATGTAGAACAGCAACTATTTTTTAACTATTACTGTAATTAAACTATATCCAAGATGCTATAATCATATATATATATATATATAAATAACAATAAATATAGCATACTTGTTAGCACATCTATCAGTAATGCTCGAGATTTGGGTTCGAAAACAGGTATAATTTGGAATTTGTTAAATAGCTGAAGATTTTAAGCATGTTTAAGATTTTTTATGTAGCTGATAGTATAGTGGTCAGCACATCTACCAGTTATGCCCGCGACTTAAATTCGAATCCAGTTTATAATTTGAATTTTTTTAAAAATAGCTGAGGATTTTAAGCATGTTTTAAGATTTTTTTTTCTGCAACTGAATCTTAGCCAACGTAGCTATTTATCCATTTATCAGTCTATAAACAGATCTTTCAAACTATTCTAGGTATAAAGCCAAAATAAAACGAAAAGTTAAACCATTATCCCATATTTGATTAGTCTGATTAGTATTTTTTTCTTCATCATTTATGTTTAGGAATGCTGGAGAAAAAAAAAAAACTTTTTTCTAATCATAAAAGTATTTCTAAGCAACTTGTTTCTAAGTAAAATTGATAGTTGCTATCTTATTTCTTTAGTTATTAAATGAAAATATATTCTAATTTTTTTTGCTTATATCACACGTCGATCGATAGATAGATGGATGGATGGATGGATAGATAGATAGATAGATAGATAGATAGATAGATAGATAGATAGATAGATAGATAGACAGATAGATAGATAGATAGACAGACAGACAGACAGATATAGATAGATAGACAGACAGATATAGATAGATAGATAGATAGATAGATAGATAGATAGATAGATAGATAGATAGATAGATAGATAGATAGATAGATAGATAGATAGATAGATAGATAGATAGATAGATAGATAGATAGATAGATAGATAGATAGATAGATAGATAGATAGATAGATAGATAGATAGATAGATAGATAGATAGATAGATAGATAGATAGATAGATAGATAGATAGATACTGCATTATTAGTAAAGAATAAATGTATCAATAAATAAAAAAATAATTGAATAAGTTCTTAAATAGTGTAGTGGAACTGCAATTTGCCACTATGGCAATGGTTGGGTTTGGTTCATGACAAAGTAAAATTTTACTGTCTTTTTTTTTTTTTTGCAAATTTTGATCAGGCTTGGTGTTTGTTTTTTAGATAACTGACTTATAGCCAACCTATGTAAACATTTAATATTGGTCAAAAAATAGGTATCTAGTCATTTTTAGCTAGCGGAGAAACCTTAGATAAAAAAAACTGTTCAGACTTTCAACACGTGGTACTTGGAAGAATTAAATTAAGAATAAAGTTCTCTCTTACATTGTATGTGTGCTAGGTAAAAGTTCTATTATGTTTTAACGTTGTATATATATCTTGAATTTATTTTACCACACATTCTTTAATCACATGACTCCCAAAATACATTTCTGACTGAATTAACAAGTCACAAACTCTCGGAATATTTTCATTAATTTTGCTCAGTATTTATCAATATCAACATGTAAAAGATAACTGTAAATACAACAATAAATATACAACAAATATAATACATAAATTAAATGAGCGGTTGAACGGATTAAGTACCACTTCACTTATTTGCTTCTTAATTATTCAAGCTAAATTATTATTTTTGCTCTATTCAATAATTCAGCCATTAATTCACTTACACTTTTATATCATCATCATAATCAGCCGATCGCAAACAAATATGGCTATTTCAACTGCAAGAGAAAAATACAACAATAAATAAATAAAATACCATAGAGATGAGTTTACGGTGCCAAACGAATCTATGAATCACAAATAAGTTCATTCTTATGTCTTTTAATTTCAGCAGAAAATTTTTCTTTTTTAAATATTTCAACAGGAGCTTTCCAATATATTTTATTCCTTGACATATCTTTTCAATGGAAATATCGCATTTCTTTAAAATGTCATTGAGATAATATCTACATAATGACGTGGACATCTGTATTTAAGATTCATTTCCATTTTTATACCGTTATGCTAAATTAAAAAATGGTTCATAGCCATGTTAAATTTATAAGCGTGTGTTATTTATGAATTTCTTGAAACTGGCTTTAAAATCTGTAGTTTGTTCTCTAAATGTCAATGCTTAGAGATTAAAGAGTTGATCAACTGTAAAACAAATGTTAAAAAGTTATTATTCGGTTATATACTTTATAGTTATACTTTCAGAAGAAATATTTATTTAAGGATTTTATATGTATAATGGTCTCTCCTATTTAAATTCAATTGCTGAATAAACGTAGAGGGGTATTATAAATTAAGAATCTATGTTATAATTATATGTGATAACATAAAAATAATCACTTACGTTATACCAATTATTAATATAATTTACTCACTTATATAATGTGTTTGTATATATAGACATACACACATTTTAAATAATTTTTAAAAATACAAATGGAATCTAACATTTATTAAAACAAAAATTATTTAAAAAATATTTACACAAAGGTTAATTTGAAAGGTCTACGTTATAATTTTTTATTATTTTTTAATTTGTTGAGGGAGTATAGTCTAAAATTATAATTTGATTTTTTATTTTTAAAATCTTAATGCGTGATTGTAAAATAAAATCCGTCCCAAGTCATTCTTTTTTTTAATATTTTGTACTGTATTAATATTTACTCTCGTTTGGTTTTCAAATATTTCATCTGGTGCTTTGATCCAGTTAGAAAAACCCACGTTTGAAATCTGACTATACACCATAGAATTAAATCTTGCAATATATGATTGAAAAATGGTCAAAAAAATGTGAGAAATCTGTTATTGAGCATATATAGATTGAAAAATGGTCAAAAAAATGTGAGAAATCTGTTATTGAGCATATATATATACGTGTGAACGTAATATGTGCTTATGCATGTATACTCGTCGTTATATATATTATTTTTCATTTTTATTTATTTTCTCATAATGCATATATATGTCAGTGTAAGCCTCGTGAAATAGAGTTCGCGCAATTGCCTGTTGCCTCATGATTTGGATTTGAATCTCTGGCAGATGAATTTAAAAATTTTCAGGTTCCAGTCAAACTTAAAATTTTTCCTCCTCTATAATCGCCCTATAATGAATCCAATTAATTATTCAACATTGATCGGTAATGGGTATCTAAACATTAACTGAAAGTTTGAACAAAGGCGGACAACATGGTGAATAATGTTTTTACAATTACTTTCCCATTATGAGCAACTGTTGAAGAGGCCTTGGTTCTTTTATTTTTTTATCCATGTGTCTCTGAGTAATAATAATACTAATAATAATTTTAGATTGAAATGAATTGTTGCTATTAAAAAATAAACTAACTATATATAGTTTTTTTAGTATTTCAAAAGAAATATTAAAGGAAATAACTGTCAATAAATAAATATATTTAAAGTAAAGCAAGTCATGAATATTTTTCCATCTCTGTTTAGATTATTTCTACTATACAACTGGTATTAAAAATTATCATATAAGTATACAACTTTGTACTTTTTTAATTAAATACAACAATTATTTGAATTATAAACTTATATATAAAATTCCTATTTTTTCTGTTATCTGATTGGTAAATGTATCAATGTTTGTCCAATATCATGTCTCAAATTCACAAACAATGTGCATTTTTCAACAAAAAAATTATTTGCTTCACCATTAAACTACAATAACACTGTGAAATTCATGAATTGTAGTGGGGCAGTCATTACTTCAACATTCAACTGGCTTCAGCAAGCATATTTGGTGATTCCCAGTAGGATACCTGGGACGATTGTCACTGAAAGAGCCAACTTGGATACTGTTTGTATATTTCAGGATGAAAGTTACTAGACAGCTGCAAAATCAGCATATAAATGTTGATTCGTAATTCGGCATTAAGGCTAATTCGGTATTAAGGCGGTCTATGCTTTCATGGTCTGTCAATGCCCTAATATAGTTCAGATAAATGACATACTCAGAAATGTTTACTAAAAAACCCATATTTATATTAAATCTTAAAAAAAAATTTGTTAAGCAAACATTTAAAAAAATATTACATATTATATTTAATAAAAAAGTACAAAAACGATGGGCTGAAAGGCTGGCATTTTTGTATTAATAAACAATTTGTGTTTGTTCACGAACTGTCAAAAAATATTTTTTTTTTATTTAGAGGGCATTTCAGTAAATATATAGTTGTGCTATAATGCTGTTAAATATAGCAGGTATACTTAAAAAATTTAATTTTAATTTAGTTTTATTTAAATGTTTTCATGATCAGTCAATCCCCTAATATAGTTCAGATGAACGACATACTCAGCTAGATTTAATAAAAACCCATATATTTACATTAAATCTTAAAAAAAAAAAAAAAGCTACAGCAACAAATAAAAAAATTTACAAATATTAGATTCAATAATATCTAATTTTTGTTACAAAGAATTTAATGCAAAATAAGTAACGATGTCAAATTAAACATTTTAAAACTATGATCTTTCAAAAGGCCAGATACATCTTGGTATATATTTAATATTTTATAAAAAAAAAATTTTTATTTTATTTGATCAGTAATAAACTAATATATATATATATATATATTTGTTCAACAACAATTTTGGTTGTTAATTGTAACTAGAAATAACATGGTGGGTGATTGAATTAATTAATTTATGGACATACCATGCTTTTATTTCAAATTACATATAACAACCAAAATTACTGATTGAAGGGGGAAAAAAGATTTTAATCCTTCATTGATCAGATTAAATAAAAGTATTTTTTTATAAAATGTTTTTTACATGTGCTATTTGAACTGCACTTTTTGTATTCACTTTTAAAAACTGATTTTCAAAACTGTTACTGTATTTTCCATACTTGAAATAAAATTTGTGTATTTTTTTTTTTTTTAAGTGTCATAGCATCGGCCGGGACGTGAACCCGCCAAGAATGCCTGCAAATGCAAGGCAGTCGCGCTGACCTCTCGACCACCAATGTAAAATTTGTGTATTAATAACCAGTTTATAAGATTTTTGGGTTTATGATTCTGTATTTTTTTTAAAAAGCAAGTTTTAGTTCAACAATTAATAAAAAAATTCAATTGAAGTGTATTTTTTTAAAAACTGTAGCGCCATTTATTGAGCACCTCTGGAAACTTATTGAAGCATTATTGATGTTGTTTGCAATTCTTCCCCTAACATTGTCATACTGGACAAATAGTCAGACAACTCTAAAATATTGCTTTGTTATATTGTGCTGTCATCAATATCTAACACATGTACAAAATTTGAAAAAAATCTGAAGAAAATTCATTTGATAGTAATATGTTAAAAATAGATTATAAGATGCTTACCAAACAAACAATCAAATAAATTTTGTAAGTTAAATAAAAGCATTTCAAAAATAAAGAATCATCAATGATATACTGATTAATGTCTTAGTTTGCAATGGTGATCTTCATTTAGGATTCAAATCTCCAATGGAGCTGAGAGTGTTTGATAAAACTAAAAATTTCCAAGTTTGGAATTTGTTTTTTAAATAGTTAACCCATAACCAATTTACATCACCATCCATCATTGATCAGTAAACAGGCATTTAGCTATTCTTGGATTAGATGAAAGTTATAAAGTGAGATTCAGGGCAATTTGGATCAGACCAATAAGAGCCTTTCTATTAAACATAAAATGCATAAATTTAACATTATATAGTTTCTACTACTGCAAAGGAAAGTATAACAAATTTACAAGGCTGGGTACATGTTTTACTTTATCTTTTTAATAACTATGTAAGGAAGTTAAGTAATTGATTAATATTTAATCCTTATATATTTTTTAGTGTTATTTATTTGATTTTTTTAATTTTAATTTTTAACAAATGGAGGTTTTGCAATTAATAGCAATTTATTCAAAAGGTTAGCCAGATAGCAGAGACTATTCACTACTATTAAGCATATTAAAAATATTATTAAGAGCTTTAAGTCTGCAATGGTAGGATAGCAAACTAATTCCAAATATAATAAATTTGGAAATTTTTTCAGCAGTTTGGGATTTTTATTTTAGATAGTTTACCCATAGCCAATCCATATAGCTATTCAATATTGGTCAACAAATGGACTCTAGCTATTTTTATTTAGAAAATAAATAAGAATGAATAAAAAACCCAAATCCTCATCACCCAAAAATTACCAAGCATGTTGATTATTGCTATTTCCTTCATCACTCTTTAGCTTTCAGTGGGTTTACTTAAAAGTTGTTTAACTTTTGATTTCTTTAATAATAACTGCTACAAGTGATGTTTTTACAATCATATCTGTGTGTGTGTGTGTATTTTGATTGCCCTAGAGGTTTAGTGCAGTAATAAATGGTAGCTTAGGGATAAACTTTCTATAATTGATTAGCATCTAAGTAATGTCATTACATAATTTAAAAAAAAACTCAATTGGCTTAACAGAATAAAACTTTTCAATGTTCAGTTTGCCAATAGGTGACTGAACATCACATGACCTTCATTTCAATAAGTGAGTTCACTAAAGTGTATGGTGTAACTACAAATATTGAGTTACTAGCATAAATTATGTTAAAAATATTTTACATAGACAACATGGTATATAATGAGCATGCTAATAGCTCATAAAAAGCTTTTTTGAATATCCCTATCCCCAGACTGGTTTCTAGCTGCTAGATATCATCAGTGAGATGCTAGGATATTCAGACATTAGATCTAAAAATACCAGCTCAAGCCCAGCATTTATCTAATAGTTAACTATTAAGTAGAAAATCTGAAATATTCAGATATCTATACGTCTTCAAATCCAGCTATCTAACTTAAGTCATGTGATGCATGATTTGATTTCCTTGCAATTACAACATGATATATATATATTTGAAACTCGGGCATTATTAAGTCATAAGGGAAGGGAGGCTCAACTAAAGTAAAGTTTATAAGATCTTTGTTAAATTTAATTTTTAAAAGTCCCTATGTCTATGAATCCCCAAACTCATATTTAAATTAACTATGCATAAATTACCTGCTGGCAATGATTTGGTCTCATTACTCTATTTCCCAATAACACCAATCACAGAGAATGGTACCATGTAATCTATATATTGGCTATATTTTATTTGAAAAAAAAAATCTAAGATTTGATCAAACTATTTTTTTTTTTTATTAAATGAAAAATCTAGGTAATGTGAATAGTGAGAAAAATTTTATTAGTTTCACATATATATATATTTCAAATTTGCAAACATTTGTTTGCATATCAAAATAGTTTCTTTCTTCTTTATAACCTAATGCTTCACCGTAATCATAATTCTCTTAATTTAAGAAAGCTATGACTTGGCGAACTTCACAGAAAGTGCATTTAACATTAGGTTTAAAAAAGAAACAACCAAAGAACTACTGCAATATGAAGATAAACAAATAGTTGCAAATTTAAATTACGAATAGAAACAAAGAAAAAAAAAGTACCTACATATATATACTAGTGTTTAGTAAACTTTAAATATGTTACATTATTTTTATAATCAAACATGTAATACAGGCTTAAATTAAAATTTGGACTGTAAAAATATAGTCATTAAAGTTTGCGAAGTAACCATGAATATTAAAAATTAAGGTAATCCAGTATTTACCTTGCTATGACGTAATTAGCCTGAAGGCACACAACTGTCGATTATAGGTTTTACTGTTTGGTCATAATATCTTAATGGCTTAGTTAATTTTTTTTATTTTTGTGCTAAGTACTTAACTTATGTACTTAACTTATATATATATATAAGTATAAATAAATAAAGGAATGGTTTAATTAATGCTAGAAATCCATAAGACATTCTAATACCATAAGGAATGAACTGGATCTGCAATCCATGAGCTTTAAGCAGCAGAATTTGTCATGTGATAGCAATAACGGTGAAAAAATATCCGCGTGTAAAAAAAAAGAGAGAGCTTAATAAGTCATAGACATTCTAAAATTTCTGTAAAAACTGAACACAAATTTTATTCAATTGACCAAAATATGTTGGTCTTTTTTTTTACTTTCTTCAGCTAGGAATTTATCCAGGAAACTTAAACTTAAGAGTCAGCCGTTCTCAGACCAAAATTCCTTAGTAAAAAAAAAATTGTAAAAAAGAAGGGTCTTTTTAATAATGTTACTACGTATTTAGAACTAGAAAAGTGATAATAAACATATTGATGAGAATATAATAACGAATCAGAGATAAAATTTGAAGTAATTTTTCCACAAAAATCCGAAAAATTAAAACAACAACAAAAAAAAAGACTTTCGTCAAGCGTTGTTAGCCGAGAGGTCCTCGCAGCCGCCTTGCAAGCAAGTCGTTGGTTGCAGACGGTTGTGGGTTCGCGTCCCGGCCGATGCTATGACATATGGAAAAAAAAGACTTTCACTTATAAAAATAAAACATTGTTTATTTAATAGATATTAAAAATATTTTTATATATACCATGTTTGTGCGTGCATTTTATACATACGAAAAGAAAACGAGAATATGCTTGTGCGACATGCTAAATAGATAGGTAAATAACAGGATTGATAACTTGGCCGGAAATATATATACATAGAATTTAGAACGTGTCTCTAATTCAATTATTATAGAATTTTTAAAAAAAAAAACTACGCAAGTAAAGAGCATATTAATGAATATGTCATTTGAATTGCTCTTTTTTTCTTCCTTGTATTTGTGTTATTTAAAATGAATTATATTGTAGATTAATGTCAATACAATCTTATAGAATTTCTTCATATGTATCCAAACAACTAAAAATAAAATTATAATATTTTTTATAAAATTAATGATTGAAAGGAGGGGTGGGGGATTTATTTTTATTTAGTGTTTCATAATTTCGCTCATTAAAAAACATTGACGCATATGCATTAATGTATTTTCAAGTAGCTCTAAGCTCTGTGAAGTTTAGCGCAGTGGTAGAGTATTCTACTGCAGAATGTGGAGTCCTAGGTTCGATTTTGGTGTTGGCACTTCTGACGCATGAACTTCTTATGAACTTTGGAGCAATAAAATCATTTGAATATTTTATTTATACATAGCTCTCAACATCAATGCTTATTAAAGTTTATAAGGAATACTAAATTAAAAGATAATGAAAAATTAAGACTAAATAACTCAACCAGGCTTTTGACAGAGAATATATATGATCCCTGTAACTATATGACTATACAGTGGGTCACTTTGGGTTTTGAACATTGGGATGATAGTGATTCAGAGCTGAAGGTCCTAGGATCGCTTCTCAGCCAAGTAAAAGTAAAGTAAATATATAGAAAATTTTGAATAATTAATTGTACTTATTATATATCCTTCTTACTAATTACAATAGAAATTAATTATTCAAGTTTACAAAAGATGGCTCTGGCTTAGATTATATAGAGGGTGATTGCTTTGTTAGCTGTGGTACCTTGCTTTGCATGCTTTTAAAAATTGAAACACTTGTACAACCATGTAGTCAATACCTCTGTCAATGTTTGATGAATGTTTACCTGTCTTAGGATAGCAGCTACTGTGATTATATTACAAAGGAAGATATAATTTGTCTTTTTGTTTTTGAATCTCAAATTATCAACATGGATAATTTAAAAGAATTAAAGATGATTGTTAGGTGTAACTCTATTTGTTCTACCTTAATAAACGCTATTAGCCACAAGCAAGTCAAAAGATTTAAATATAGCAAAGATTACAATAGATGGCTCTATCATAGATGTTGAGGGAATGGTTCTGTTAAATTAATGGTAAGCAAATTATTTATAAATGTAATGGAGAAGAAAGAGTCAAAAGAATTTATAAAAGAGTAGTTAGAAAAGACGAAATTGTTAAGATAGAATATTTGAATATGTAAGGTAGTAGGAGCCCAGAAAAGTGGCTGGAGTTAAACAAATCAGATAAAAATGAAGACTTTGAGATACTACTAGTAGTAATAGAAACATATCTCAGAGAAGAATAACCTACACTGCAAGACTTGGTATAGCAGGATAAAAATAGAAAAAAAAGAAAAAAGGAATAATGGTATAGGAGTTATGTCAAAAAAAAAAAAATTTAAATAATGTTAAATGTCAAGAACATTTGTAGTTTGAGATAAGAAAAAATTGATAAATGAAGTAAAGAAAAAAAAAGAGATTGATAAAGAAATTAACAATATTTTTATATAATAAATATAATGTAGCTAGAATTGTCTGGAAGGGAGTGGCAGTAGAAGAGTTAACATATGGTAATGATGCATCATGTGTTAGTAAAGGGGTGTTAGATTACTTAGAAAAGTACAAAGAGAAATAGAAAGATATGCATTAAATACAGATGTATGGATAGCAAAGGAGGCAATTCAAGGAGAAATGGGATGGTCAAGTTTTTACTTGACAGATGCAAAAAGAAAAATGAAAATAGTTGGTAGATGAGAATAGCCAAAATAGTATTTAATTGAGTTCTGAATAAAGGACAGTCAACAAGATGGGTGAGAAAGGTAGTATGGTATACAGAAGATTTGGATAAAGAATTTATGTCAGTATACTTATATAAAAGGTAGGATGATTGTGTTAGGAGAATTGTTGAGTGTTATAGTGGCAAGGAATTGGATAGAAGAATAGATGCATTAATAATAAATAAGGAGTTGGGGAGATGGAGAACTAGTATGAAGAGTAAAAGGAGTTTAAATATATATAGAAGTGAATTAATTTATGATAATAGCAAGGAAAATAGTTTACTATTTAAGGCTTGAGTATGATTTTTAACAACAAGCAAATATACCCATAAATGGAAAAATATAGATGATTTAGCCTGCAAGTTGTGTAAGGAAGGCATAGAAAATACTAGGCATCTGTTAATTGAGTGTAATTGACTACAAGCAGAAAGGGTACAAATAATAAAGTTGTGCAAGAATAAATATAAGCAAAGTGATTATACAAAAAGTGGGTTCTTGGTTTTTATGCTGGATTTGGGAAAAGATAAGGGGGATTTAGATATAAAGGCCATGTGGTTGATAAAGATTATGTTGTGGAAAATGGTATGGAGCACAAAGAGAAGAATATGGGGAAAACTTAGAGTGGAGAATGGAAAGGGAAGGTGGCTAATGGGTTTCTCTGAGCATAGTGGATGGAGATTCCTGACTCCGATAAAGGAGAAGCCACAGTGCATCTACAGAGAAACTTTAGTAAGATTTTGTCTAAAATTATGATTTTATTTTAAAACGTGTACTACTGTACATTGTAACAATCAAATGCTATCAAAAATACTCTTTCTTAACAAAACCTACTGAAATCTTTCCACTTTATCTTAGAGTTATCTATGAAATCAAAGTAACCTAAATTTAATTGTTTCCCTCTATTCAATTTTTTAATTTTCCAAATGTTTGAATCATTTTATATCAGTTTAGGTTCCCTCTCTCCACTTTTCGAATTACTCTGAATATCCACTTAATTCATTACTATTATTTTATACATTTACAATGATTTTTGGAATTATTAATTTTTGTTTATAAACAATGGCAGCTCTTTTTTTTTAATCTAAATTTTATAATCATAAGCTGATACTGTTATAATTTCCTGTTTTAAAAGGTTAGCATATATATTTGCTCAACATGGAAATCTTGGAAATAGGACATAAGAATAGATATAAGCCTATAGTTTAAAATCATCAAAGTTGGTAGTTGATCACATAAGTTTTTAAAAAAATATAAGAACTAAAAAAGTTGAGAAAATCATTTAATAGGCAGTAAAATACAGAAGATAAAATAGCTATTGCAGGTCAAAGACTTCTCTAGGGACCATCTACACAGAAGCAATGAAGAAAAAAAGTGAAGTCAATAGTTGTAAGGCTAGTCAATGGTTAAATAGTGAAAGTTTAGAGTAAAAACTAATTCAAGCAAATATTATTACCACAAACATATTGTTTTATTCAGTGCTGGGAAATAACAGAGCCACAGTTTACTATGGCGGACAATAAAAAATATCTTAGTTATTAACTGGACAATTAATTAAAGACGAGCTCAAAATAATCTGTGATTCTGTTAGTGTAATCAATAACTTTAAGGTATTAAAAGTATGAAGAGTATTCTGCATAGCAACAAATATAAAATCTTGTCACCCTACTGATCACAATATTCATTAATACAATCAAAAGTCTGATTCACTTGATTTCCATTTCTGTTGAGACTATGATAGTCAACCAACTCTGGTTCTCATTAACAGTATGTAGGTAGCCTGATGGTACATGCCTTCAATTTTACAATTTGTAAGTGATAACTTTGTAACTATTCTTTTTATTCATATGGCCACATAATACTTATGTAAAGTGCAGTTACTTTAATGCTTGAGTCAATAATCTATTAAGAATATGCTAAATCTTACTGAATAATATCTGTATGCCATTAAATGATCTATCACACCACACAATTAAGAGTATCTGGTTTAAACATTAGTGTTTAGATTGTATTTATATATTAGTCTATTTCTGTCATCTCATAGTAAGTATAGAATGTCATTTAAAAAAATTAATTTTATTTATCCACTAGCTAAAAATAACTAGTTACTAATCTATCGACGAATTTTAAATAATTAATTTATCTAGTGATTTGAGTGGCTGTGGAATAAAAAAATATTTTTCATTAATGTTTAGAATGAGTGAATTTAAAGGAAATACAAAACAAAAGATAAAATTAAACAATTAAATATGGAAAGAATATAGCGAAAATAAAAATAAGTGGAGGGGGGGGGATAATAATTTGATAAGATGCTATTTTAGCTGATTGAAAAGAATAAAAATAAAAATAAAATGAAACAAAAAATAAAAAGCAATTTTTTAAGTCTAGAAGAGAAATTAATAATTTATGGAGTACATGGAGTCCCTTCCCCGGAATTGACTAAAAAAAATCCACAAATTATAATCATAAAAGTGATTTATCTATCTATATATCTATATATCCATCCATCTATATATTTATTTATCTATCTATCTATCTATCTATCTATCTATCTATCTATCTATCTATCTATCTATCTATCTATCTATCTATCTATCTATCTATTTAACATACCTATTTGCCTACTTATTAATATATATATAATTCTTATCTATATGTACATATTAATTCGTGTTTCATTTATATTGTAGTAAACTTATATAAATTGTTTTTGTGCTTTTCTATTAATCAAAACTGTAAATTTTATATTCTATTAATGAAAATAATAAATAATCAAATAAAAAATTATTAATGTAATTATGTCTCCACCCCCCACCCCCTTCCTGAAAATGTTCTATAGACTCTCGGATATATATACAAAGTGGGATTTAAAGACTTCAAAATTTTATATTTCAGCAATTAGAAATATACAAACGTTCAAAACTGGAGGGGGGTATGTGTGTTAAATAATATATAAGCGATGAAATACTTTTATCTAATAATTTTATAATAAAGAAATAAATTCATTTTATTTACAGACACTTAGTAACTCCAAATAGTGACGATTGAAGAAAATCATAATGAACTGATTTCAAATTCGATATTACTGCACCGTGTCTAAAAAAGATTTCGTATTATAGAAATAGGGTATCCGCTTTAACTTGAGGTTCGAATTCAAGCCAAATTATTTTTTTTTTCAAAAGACTTAGGATTTTTTTTTCAGTTAGCTGGCACATAGGTTATCCAATTAACTATCTAACATTAATCGGTAAATGAATAGCAGCTATCTTTAGCTAGACAGTAAAACAAGAATAGAAAATAAACTGCTCAAATCCCCGCTGCAAGCTATTGACAAGCTTGACTGCCTTTTTACGTTTTGCCACACTATTTTTACATTTTAGTTACAAAAACATAAAACAGCACAAGGAGTTTAGGACCATGCTGTTCACTTTCTAATAACTGAAACACAGGCTTATTATATACCTGTATCTATATATGTAATATATAGGGTATATGAGCACAGACTTTCACACAACCCACCACTCTCCACTCTATCTAACAACACTGATACAATTAAGCACATATATGCTGAAAAGATAAATAATCACCAATATTCGTATTTCATGCTAAACCAGAAATCATCAGTTGGTCCAGATTATTATCTCCCACACATGTGCTTAATTGTATCAGTGTTGTTAGATAGAGTGGAGATATGTGTGGGAGATGATAATCTGAACCAACTGATGATTGCTGGTTTAGCATGAAATACGAATATTGGTGATTATTTATCTTTTCAGCATATATGTGTTTAATTGTATCAGTGTTGTTAGATAGAGTGGAGAGTGGTGGGTTGTGTGAAAGTCTGTGCTCATATACCCTGTACACTTTCTGTAACTTAATGCAAAATATTTGGGCTTAATTTCAATTTCACATCATTTCATACCAATTATAAAAAGCACTTTATAATATTATTTTGCACAATAACATGGATTGCTTTGTTTATTATTGTTATTATTATGGTTTAAGTGTTGAACGCTTTCATGTATTTATATATATGTGCGTGTGCGTTAGAGTTAATACACAAACTATAGACAACGAATCTAGAACGAATGCGTTCAATTGTTATTTAAGTATAAAAAGTAAAGTTAGAAACCTATTATCATCCCAAGGGAAAATTTCACCATGATGACCATCTTTAGAATGTTCTATAAATGAAAAATGACAATATGTGCACAGAAAAAAAAAAGAATAAGAAATGAAAACAGAAAAAAATAAGAACAGAGGAAAGTAATAACAATAAAGTTTAATATAAGATGTGAAATCAATGGAGAAATATTTTAATCTTTATTTTTAAAATAGATATTTTTGAAAATCGATGCGTTTTAGACAAATAAAATATTTGAAATTAAAATAGCAACAGCAAATAGTTTCAAAAAAGAACAGACATGATTCGAGTTATGTATATTCATGCATCTGTTAGATTAATTATAGACGCTTCAATATTAAGATCCTCATAATTTCACTTGTTCCTTTTATTTATTAGATTATGGTGCTAAAAAATCCCATTAATATGATTGATGGTTTAAAAATAATTGCGTATAAATAATTTTCTCTAGCCATTTATCATAATATAAAATAAATAATATTAGAAAATTAATAAACTTGTTACGGTTTCGTTATTTGTACAAATGACCAAATTCTCATATATTCTCAGTATTTATATATATCAAATTCTTTTTCACTCACCACTTTAATGATTGTCAACTATTAATCCTGGAGGCAATAAAATATCTAAATTCCGGATTCGAATATTATGCTTACTGCTTTAAACTATACTCACATCATTGTGCTTTCAGAACTAAAGTACACTGAACATAAGAAAAACACAAACATATAAGTGCGTATGGCCATTATATTCAGCTTTATTCTGGATATGGGGATACTATGTTTCAAGTTAACAATAACAATGTAGCCAATTTCTCGAAGGGGGGGGGGGAGGTAACATTTGAACTCCAAAGTGGCAGACTGAGTATTAGTCGCTCAATTGTCCAAATTTGATAAACAACAAAGTACATTAAATTAAGAAAGCATTGTATTATTATGAGAGTGAAGAGAATAGTTCACTATTTTTTCCAATTTTTTTTTACCACAGATTATTGTTATATCTCAGATTTAGAGTTTGAAAGTGAAAAAAAAAGATATTTATCCAGTCCAGTAGCAAATGGATGCGACTAACTTTATATCACTAAATTTATCCTTACTGAAAGTAATAGATTTTTATATATCAATGCGTTAACAATTAATTAATTCGCCATAAAATATAATTTTGATTATGCTCATAATTACATTCAATTAATTCTTTTGCTTTAATCTCAAAATTAAAAATTAAAAAAATAAGAGTAGAAGTGTATATCAAAATTGTGTATAATTGCAGTGTTCAAAGGCAAGCAAGGAATATATGTGTGTGCAACAATAAACGTATAATAATTGTGTAGAATAAAAATAATAACTTCATACAATAATTATGTATACTTATTGTGTAAAATAATTATATATATATATATATTATATAAATAACTGCATAATAATAAATGTGTAGGAATGTAACTATAAATGTGTAGCAATGTTGTTAGGTCATAGAATTGATACCTGCCATATAAGGTCAGAGAACCTAAAAACGCCATATATGGTGAGGTATGTAAAAAAATACCATGTATACTGGGCGGGGGGGGGAGACCATATATAGTGGGGAATGTAAAAAACGACATATTTGGTAAAGTTTGTAAAGAAAGTCTTGAGGGAACTATAAACATCCAGAACCTGGTCTAGATATTCTGGTATTAATATAAATCAGAGAATCCTGCTTTTGTAAATCCAAAAGCAGGACTAGGGTTTATTATATGTAGGCCAACATGACCTTTTATTATTTTTATTATTTTATACGCCTGTTTTAACAGGCTATGAAATTATTAGTTTACATCTCAATTCTACCTTTGTCACTTATTTATTTGCTGCTCACAGGACACCAATATAATCTAAGAGCATCTCTAAGTTGCTTATTAAATACTATTATCAGAACATGGTCTTTGGTACAGCTTAAGGGCTGTAATCAGAAATCTTTTAGATTTTGATGAAATGTAGCACAAAATTAACAACTAACATTATTGGTAATCTTCAAGATGAGTATAAAAATAGTGTTCCCCCATCAAAAAAAGATTAAATAGAATCTGGAGATCTAGTTGATATTATCATTCCATGTCCATGTTTCTTCATGGTAATGATAATTTTTATTTCTTTATTTACTTTTAACAATTCTTCAACTACATTTATTTCTCTAAATTAAATTTAATTCTTCTTTCTAATTTTTTTTTTAACATTCCACTTTTAAAAATTCTAATTATCCAACACTTCTTTTTTCTTCAAACTCCCAATTCAAAATGTTTTAATTGCTTTACTGTAAGAACATACTTAAAATATTGACTGGAAGATTCATCTTAATGCTATATAAAAACTATGACAATAAACTATAGGACATCAGTAAAGGTACAAGAGCACTTGCACTTGGAGTCAATAGTTGTTACATCTTAACATGTTTAGTTGTTATGGTCAGCATTTTTGAATATTATTTATTCCAAATTCAGTGTAAACTCAACGAATTTGGATAACTAGATAGATTAGTTAAGTCACTTATTAAACAAAAAAAACCTACATAAAAAACCTATTGTCAGCCTAAAAAGTTTCTAACTTTACTCAGAGTTAAGTCCCATGATAATAACATGTCAGGTAACTATAGAGTTAACTTTAATCATGCAAAAAGCTTTATTTTATGATGTAACTATAATGCTAAGGTAAGAAGCTGATGATGATTTAGCATACATACATACTAATTAAATTTAAAATCCTATAATAAACGTTATTAAAAATAGTATCTTTTAACTGGAGCATTTGTCTGATTTAATGATTGGATGTATCTTTCAAATTGCTTATTATAATATAGACATACTATAATTAATCATGATTAAAACTTAAAATATGTTTATTATCATATGCATATTAAAATGACATAGCTCTTATATACTTAAAATAGCTTCCTATGAAGAAGAAATTTGTCATCAGGTTTTCAAATTCTGGTTCTATTCTTTAGCTAAAAATAGCTAGATATCCATTTTCTCACCAATAATAAGATATATAAAAAATATGATTGAAATCTGAAAACTTTCAAGTTTACTGCGAATCGAATTTGAACTCAGGTCTTAGAACAATTATACCAGAAGACTCACGTTATAACAACAACAACAACAACAATAATAATAATAATAACAACAACAACAACAACAATAATAATAATAATAACAACAACAACAACATTGAAAAAACATTATATGATAGTGAACTTTTATATCTCTGCCAGCTTTACAAACAATTGACTGTCTGTATAATAATCAAGAATAATGTGTAAAAAATTGTGTAACCTTTTTAAGTTATTGAATAAAGTCCTTTGAAAGATGATGATGATGATGATAATAATAATAATAATAATAATAATAATAATAATAATAATAATAATAATAATAATAATAATAATAATAATAATAGATAAACTCACCTGGAAAATGTGGATCAAGAAACGACAGTTTACGACTTTCATCATTTATATATAATTCTGAAAGATTTGGTACAATTTCATCGCTAAATGGGGGACTTAAAAGTTGTTTCAGTTCATCCAATGATTTCTCTTCAACAAGAAAATCCGAATTTCGTTTTTTAATGCCCCATCCGCGTATTTTTGAAAGATTTGTATGTGCTTTAAAATAGCTATTTGTTTGTACTGATAATTCGCATAAAAATCCTGCGAAACCTGGCCGGCATATGCAGTGAAAATCTCTTGATGGCAAAGACAAGCAGGAACCCCCATTAAGGCAAGGGCATCTGCGGCATTTCCGTTTATAATCCTCCATCCAAACTATCGATTGATTTAAGTTTAAATTTTCAAACGGAAATTTTAATAATTTTGATAAACAAACTGACGAAATTAATCCTACAAGTGATAAAAAAATGAAATAAAACATAGGAATTGCAGAAAAGCACATTATTTACTATTTCTATACTTCAGAACTTTTTAACGTGCAGCAATTATTTAAATCTTAAAGATACTGATTATTTAATTATATATATATTTTTTAACGTCTATTGTGAGTTTTATAAAATATAAACAATTTGTTGGCATTACTTTATTACTTTACACTCTGATATTTTATAGAATGAAGATAAGAAATTGGAAATAAAGGAACATCATATATTAAAATGTATAAGAAAAAAGAAATGAATCAGTGCTGGTAAAATCTGATAAGAAATAGGGAGGAAGAAGTAGGTGGGTTTACTGAGATTTGGACTATGTCCCAAGATTTGTCAGTCTAAGAAAAAAGCCATTTACATCTCATTAGTAAAAATTATATTCAATGATGCCCTGTATCCATGAACTATCAAAAGTAATAAAAATTACCAATTTATAAATTTGAATTTCTAAATGTCATGCATGCTGACCGATACAAGTGTTATCATAAACTATCTCTTATTAGTTATTCTTTATCTCACACTCTCTTGTGCTCTGTGACTTGCTATATAAAAGTGGTAGATTATGGAGTCAAGATACCTGGTTGTATCCAGCTCTATCATGTCAGGTATTGAAACTTCTTATGAATTTCCAAGTAATAAATCATTTGAAAATATTTTTTTAATAAATCACATAGTAGCTGTATTTCTTTTTATATTTATTATTGAACGTTAAATACACTGTATATATGTTAAATGTGAATTTTTCATAATGTTTGCTGCTATTCAGATTTTCAGATATTCATTAAAATGCTTAAAACCAAATGAAAGTGGATACAAGGGCACTACTGTATTGAATACCTACATCTGATATATCTTAATTATAAGAAAACTCTTTAATGTGAATGTTGAAATGCCAATACAAGTTATGATGGGAAATTGGCAAGCCTTGGCAAATTACCTCCACATTAATTAGAGAATATGGTTCCATTATTATAATTACTGTCTAGTTATTTTGGCATATGTAAGCAATATAAAAAATAGATGTCATTATTTTCTTTAAGCATGCCTTAATGCACTATAAAAATGTCTTATGAAAAACAAATTTCTAGATCAAGTTTAGACTTAAAAAAAATGGAGTGGGAAAAAAATGAAATGGCAAGATTCCCTATAATTTTAATATGTTTTTAGAGTAGACCTTTTCACTTTATTTTAGAGCCACCTACCATACGTTTAAGTAACAAATGGTCCCCCAGATGGTACAATGTTATAATATCTTCATTTTTATCTTTTGTCTTCATTAATAAGAACTAGGATTTAAAGCTGGAATTAATGCACTTATATGTCTACCAGCCACTTTTATTCTTAAATATTATTCAAGTTAACATACTGAAAATCAATAAAATTCTAAGGTTTTAAACCCAGGCCATCTTGCTTGTATAGTTATATAGATCTGATACTAGCTTGGATAATAAAAGATAGTTGCTTGATGCATAAAAGTATTAGATTACTGATGAACGCAAAATCTAAAAACTGTCCTGGAAATATGAATATTACAATACTGCATCACCTTCCAGTAGATGGATCTAGAATAGAATAAAAAGATCTGTTTTGGGTAGCATAAGAGAAGAGATAAAAAGAATAATGTTTAAATTATTTTATTATAATTTCATTAATTTTGTTAACATAATAAGATATAGGAGCAAATACTAAACGTTATGAATAAACACTTTCAGTATTATAAAATTTTATACTAAATATATAACATTTCAAAATAAAACAATAGTTGCAGTCTTATAAAAAAAAGATTGGACAAAGCATTTTGAAACAAACATAAATAAAATAGAAAAAATGAATGACTTCAAATCAAACCGTCACTGATAATTGAAAAGTTTAAAAAAATAGCTGATGGAGGTAAACACTTAACAAGAAAGTAAAACATACTAAAATGTATCAAAAAAATAAGAGAAAATTATAAATTGACATGACATAATGGAATTTAAAAGTTTTCTGGACTATTGTGCTTAAGAAAGTTATTGCGGAAAACATTAAAAATATCTTGGTTCTGTCAATGGGTAGTGATTATTAAGACTAAGTAAGAATAGTAATTATATACATTATATGAAATGTAAACTAGTTTTTTAATTGCAATTTTTTGGTGTGTGTGTGTGTGTGTGTGTATGAAATTTAAAACTTCCATTATGGAATAGATGAGATATCTTGATGACCTCCAGATTAAAGACAGCAAATTATGAAAATATGCATTAAAACTTTGGCAATATTATGGTGGATAAACACACCTGGATTACAGAGGTGAAAGTTTTAGACTGTCAAAATAAAAAATTAGTCATGGTGTTAGAAACCATGGAACACTTCACTGGTCATATATAATTCTGCAAAGAAATATTGTATTCATTTGGAAAATACTATATCCAATGAAGACAGTTTGTTCAATTTTTCATCTAAACAATAAGGAATCATCTAATCTGAATATAATCATTTGTAATAATAGACTGGAATGCAATCTCACCCCATGCTATTTAGGAGTAACCTTGGGTGATAGCCTAACTTATTTTTCTTATTTCTCTAAACTTAGATGAAAATTAATTTCTAGGCTCATCTCATCAGAAAACTAGTTTGAATTTCTTGAGGTTATGATAACATATTTTGTTGGTATAGATGCTTGTGGGAAAAAAGTTCCCACCCTAAACTCTAGACATTTGATTAAATATTACCATGAGAAATATTGCTAGGACATTCAAGTCTCCTTTGTAGTGACTTCCTTTTCTTTCATATATAATTCATCAAATATCAGAAAAGAAAATGTATAAAAAGATATTAGTACATCAGAATTTCCAATAATTCAACACATAATTTCATCACCTAAGAATGGACCCAAGTGAAAATTCTCTCTTTGGATATTTAATCAAGAATATACAAATGGAATTTATGTGGGGTTCCAAGTGAATCTCTTTTTCCAAATCTATTACAAAGCAACTGAAATTAATCTCTTATTCTAGGCATAATCTCAGTCTTATCAGCAGATTAAAGACAAATCATGGTTGTTGTACTTATCTGCGTCATAAATGGAATTTAATAGTCACTGATCTAAAGCAGGGGTGTACAAACATAAACCATAATCATCTTAGTTAATGACTGCCAAATTCATTGCTACAGATGCAGAAAACCATTAATGAAACTACCCCCCCCCCCACTGGAATCTCTAAAGAGTTTTTCATATGTATTTTATTAATGGTACGCTATCTAATAAATAATCTATATGCTAAATAATAAAATAATTTCCATTACATTATGCATTTTGATGCACTCTTCATTTAGCCAGGTCATGAGCTCATGCAAATATCCTCATCATTTATTTAGCATTTATCAATCTCAAACAATTATCATTTGATGTTCAAGTGTCAAACTTTCTGCACTAACATCTTTGATACCGTCAACTTCAGATAAATACTAATCATTTGTTAGACTGAGATTCCCATATCATTTCTAGTCTGGGTAAAGATCTTCAAATGATTTCTTTAAGTTCAAAATTTATATCAATACATTCTGTGACTAAAATTAGGCATCTAAGTAAATGATTAACAGGACATTAATTCCTTTTCAAATCTATGTATTTTTTGTCACTCTTTTATTACAATTTATTGTTGCATCTTAATGTTTAGATCTCTAATATAAAACTTAATGAGCTCTCTTTAAGTTGCAGATCAAGCTTTTAGCTCCAAGGGAAATAAAAGTAATTAAGGCAATGGAGTAATATAACCAATCGATTCCACTTGATCATCTTTGAAGATACTCGGACACTGCTGCCTAATTTCTTAACACAATTTACTTCACTATCCTAATATACATAATTATATTTTAATAAACTCAAATAATTAGTGCTTTATTATATAAGTCAATGGTTTTATACCATTGACGAGCACACACGATATATATAGAGAGAGACTGTAAAATAAAATGAATTAATTTAATAAATGTATGTGACATTAGAGACAGTAGCGTCCCTAAGATCGACCAACCAGGCATATGCCCGGGGCAAGTGGGGCCCCCGCAACAAGCTACCTTATTTTAATTAACAATACAATATATATCAACCATTAATAAAATAGACTAACAGACCACATTTGATGCAAGTTTTTATATACATAAAGCTAAAGCTTACGTTTGAAATGAAGCGCATCAAATTCTCTCACTATTTTTTTACTTACTGGGGGCCCCATTTCATATTTGTGTCCGGAGCCTCAAAATCCAAAGGGCGGCGCTAGCTATTAAGATACAATACAGCCGTCTCTAAGTTGGATATAGCTTAGTATTTATTCATACAATTAGTATTGTTATAGAAAATTTATAAGGTTAAGTCCAGTTTTGTTTTACTACATATAAGATTTTATTCGACATATCGCACAGGTCAACCCGTACTAGTTTCATTATCAGGAAACTTGATCGAAGTAAAAGCCTTTTTTAGAATGTATTGTAATAAATACATAAACTAAACTACAATTAATATTAACATTAATTTTTGAACTTTATTAGAGCAATAAAACAACAATTAATTAAAAATTGCAATTAAATATATTTTAAAACAAGTTCCAAAAGTAATAAAATTTTTAAAAAGACAATTTAGCAATAAATTTTAAATTTATGCCTCTGAATATTTAATTACAAATAAGTAAAATTATTCAATAGATGCGATCGTAAGCTTTGTTTGACATCTCGTTTAATTTTACGACCGTTTAGATACTTATAAAATACATGTTTAGTCTGCTTAAAATAGAAACAAATTATTATTAATAATAATAAATGATTTTACGCCATTAATTTTTACCTATCAAATTTTTTTTCTCCCAAAAACAGTTCGGTTAATAGTGCCGTAAAAAGCAATAGTAAATTAAATCTTCTATATAGGAGATCAAATTAATGTAAATTTTACAAATCATTAAAAGTAGTTTTTTTAAAAATAAATTATTGGAATTATCTTTTAACAACTTTTGTTCGGGAGTTCAAAGTAGTTCAAATGCCGAAGTATAGAACTGGTATCGATCCAGGACTTTACGCTCTGAAGTCTAATAATTTACCCTTCCACTAAACCACGCAGAATAGATTTATCAGTGTACTTGGGAAATTATATCTGTTTTATTTAAAATAAAAATTTAATTAAAAATATTTATTTTGTTATTTTTCAAAATGTTTTCAATTAATTTTTTTTTTTTTTTTAAGTGTCATAGCATCGGCCGGACGCGAACCCGCAACCCGGGCAACTGTCTGCAAGTGCAAGGCAGTCGCGCTGACATCTCGATCGCCAATGCAAGACATAATTTTTTATTTTAAATCAAAATAAATATAATTCTACGACATTTCTAAAGCACAATCCCATATATTTAGAAAGTATCATGAACGCTATTATAATAACCACTTACATTACAAGTACCTATTACTCTGAAGTGAAATAACTTGCCAAGAACTTGAAAGGTTTTTTTTTTTCATGTGTCATAGCATCGGCCGGGAAGCGAACCCGCTAACCCGAGACAACTGCTTGTAAGGCAGCTGTGCTGACCACTCGACCACCAACGCTTGACAACTTGAAAGGTTTTAATATCAATTTCCATCTGAGAAACAAAACAAAAAATCGTTTGGTACAATTAAAATTAAAGTGTTTTATCTCTTTCCTACTTGAATCTGAGCAATAATTAATTTTACAATCCCAAATCGTAAGTCCAAAATGAATTATAAAATATTTTTTTTATTATTGCTTTTATGACTTGACACAAATTTCAAATATTTCTATAAATTTTTTTTTAAAAAAGGAATTGAAATTTAAGTGATATTTTTTACTAGTGAAAAACTTTTATTAATAAAAAAAAAAAATTTTGCAGTAATCTGAAAAATAAGATAAATATAACTTATTTTGTGATTTTTATTTCTGAATGTTTGGGCAGAAAAATTAAAATACAAGTTTATAATTATAAATTTATTTAACGCACATTGATTACGTAAATAATATTTATTAAGGCTGTAGCCTCAAGATACTAAAAGAAAGTTATTAAGAGTTAGATTCCTATTTATATATTTCCACAATTGAGTATTCATTTAATGATTTATAATGTCATATTTTCATCTGACTGGCGTATTAGTTTCATTTTGAATATACAACATGCTTATAAAATGCGATAGTAGGGTCCTCTTTTCTTCCAAAGAGTAAGCTTGTGGTTTAAGACCTGTAGAGGTCCCTACTATCGCATTTTATATGCATGTTCTTGAGGCTACAGCCTTAATAAATATTAATAAAAACTTATGTAAAATTGTCATTTTTTAATTTTAGCCAAACCTCTGCTGTGACGTTGTTATGAGTATATTTACATACTACTCAGGTAATTAATAAATAAGTTTTTCTCTCAAGCTATGAATAAATAAGACTCTGTTCACTAAGGATTAGCATTAGAATATATTTGCCTATTCTTTAACTTTATAATGTTTATAAGCTTGCCTTTGCTAACACAGATAAAAATTTACAATGAACTCTAATACATCAACCAGATAAAAAGATGGGATTATTAATTAGTAAACTAATAATAAATTATACAAGGATAATGACTGGATCTCATTTTTAATCATTTTGTTTTAGTAATCAGACAGGATTTAATAATTGAAAACATTAAATTATCATAGTTCAATGTATATGTAATTAATGAAATAAACCATTAAAGCTTAAGGAGAGAGGGTTTATGAATTGAGCTATGCTAATTTAATGTTTATAGTATTTTGGTCATAAAAACATAATTTAATGATTAGTCACTGGAAAGTAATAGCATCCAAAGTAATAAACTAATTATGAAAATGATAAATTGTGTTTTGATTCAGACACTTATGCTCTCAGATCAGTCACAAACGGATTAAAACTAGCAAGTTTTCCACTAAATAAGAATTATTTCTTTAATAAAACACCTTATGAAGAGGCAATCTTTAAATTGGGATGAGTTCTATAAAATGCAAATACCACAAATTAAGAATATGAGTGTATATATATGGCAAATAATATATTGTATTACACATATCATATTTGGACAATTGAATAGAACTATATGTTCACATTATCACTTTGGTACTTGAACATCATATTATCTCCAGACAATTACCCATATATTACTATTTATATGAAATAAATAATATGTTGCATTGCACATATAATAATAATAATAATAATAATAATAATAATAATAATAATAATAATAATAATAATAATAATAATAATAATAATAATAATAATAATAATAATAATAATAATAATAATAATAATAATAATAATAATAATAATAATAATAATAATAATAATAAACTGAATAAGAACTATATATTCATCTTGTCACTTTGATCCTTGAACATCATTACATCTTTTTTATACGTGAAATGAATTGTTGCTTCATGCTGCCAATAGTTTTTTTAAATTAAAAAAATGGCTACTTATATTAAGGATTGATTCTTGAGTAAAATTTAGGCCAGATGTATAAGTTTAAAGACTTTCATGAAATAACCAATATGATTCATTTCAATAATAATTTATTCATAATATATAGTGATTACATCTTGATGAAAAAAAATTGTACACCAATATGATTATATTAATGTTCTGTTTGTCGTTTGGCTAGAATGTATTATGTGAACATGACTGTCATATCACTGATGTGGTTGGGTAAATTGAAGAAAGTTTGTATAGTTTGTGAGATACTCAGAACTTGTTTTACATGGTTAGAGTGTTTTATATAAGCATACGTTTAAAATTACCTAATCTAAAAGGCTGATTGATTAATATTTCTTGTAAATTAATTGGCATGTTTAATCATGTGATAATTGACATTATTAAATTAATTTCATTTTTTTAAACTTCAACTAAATTTGGTCAGTTGAAATTTAATTTTAAAAAAAATGTTTATAATTTGGCAATAACTTTAAATCCATTTTAAAAATCTTTACTGGTTTATTATCTTAATGATATCACAAATTTCTTAAAGTTTATGATGCTCTTAAATCGAAATGTTTGAATAATTTTTGTTAAAAGATTGGCAAGCAACAGCAGACCACCAACGACCAACGATGATTAAATAGTTTGCATGATCATAGTACCTTGTTCTCTAGTGATCTCAATCTGCATTTGGGCTTAGATTTTAATAGTTGTATTTAGTTTTGTTTTGTTCAACTATCATTTTGATAACGTTAATTTTATTTAATGGGATTGTAGGTGTAAAATACTTCTTTTATTGCTGATGAAAACTCGATCATATTACAATCATAATTTTGTTTTACTTTAATGCATTGATCATTTGATTGGCCCAATTAATCTTAGTGTCTTTAATAGTTAGATATCCATTAATAGAATAGCCAAATTATTTATAAATCAGTTACATGAAAGAAAAATCCTATTCCTGTCTGGAATTTGAAAACAATTTCAATTTTCATCTGGATTTAAGTTTTAATCTGAGTATGGCAAGTAGATGCATTAATCGTTTTTTTTACAAAATTAAAATGAAAAAAAAAACCTTGACATATCAAAAAGCTTTAAAAAGTGAACAAAAAGTTTAAGTTTGAACACATTCATGATTGATGACTTGTTTTCCAAATATACTCTCAAAAAACATTATATAAAGGAATTATTTCTCATTTGGTTTCATATATATATATACACACAGTAATGGCAAGATGGTATCTGTTGCAATATGTGAATAAAAATCACTTCTAAGTAAGTGGTATCTGATGATTCTTAGCATTCTTGCAGGCAAATGTAACAAAATATTGATTGGGCCAAATGATAGTGTGCAGGCATATGTTATATAATTATAATTAATTTTAAAGTTACTGATGATGATAAAACCAACCATTTTATCATTTTGAATTATTCAATTATAGTATCTTTGTGGATAACTGGTTACATTTCCAGTTGCATTATCTAATTCTAACTCATTAATAAAATATATAGTCTACTAAAGATGGAGTTTTATTCATATCTGGCACGGGATCATGTTATCGAGTATCATATTCAGAAGTAAGAACTATCAAGCTTGAGTTAAATTTTTCTGCCTTTTTTATTAGCTCTTCGTTCTAGGTAGTGTAAAACAGCTGTTCAGAATAATAATTAAACACTAACTATTCTTAATTAATCATAAAAAAAAATCTAGATGTATATGAAAAACGTTAATAGGCTGGTTAACAAATTAATAGCATATTTATCAATGCCAATAAACCAAAGAAATTTTTAAAACTATACTGTGATTATGTGTAGGCCTATTAGGTAGTTTGAATACATATATTTGTCAGACATATACTCATATTCTAATTAAACACTAGTTTATATTTTAACTTTATATTATTATTTACTAATATCTATGGAATTAATATTCATTAAATTATAGACTTGACAATATATAGACTAACATTCTGGATTCCTCCACCTTACAACTTAAAAAAAAAAAAAAAAAGGAAATGAGATATTAGTCCAAAAAGTAAAATCTTATAATTTATTTTTTATATATAAAATCCTGATATATTTTCACAGCCATATTTTCTGAGATGGTCTATGCATTTATAATTGTTATTAGATATCTTGTATATATGTTTAATTTTAATTCAGAAACTCTACTATTAATTGGTTCTCCTTTCTAGGATCGTTCTTCAGTATCTATAGCAAGATGATTTCAGTAACTTGTTAATGTTCATTGGTCTTGATTATCTGCTAGATATCAAAGTACCTTAATTCTGTCCATGCTTAATACATCATTTCATATAGCAGGCTACAATTTAAGGCTCCATAGTAGATCTAGATAAGTTATCCATTTCTCCTATGCTGGGAAATGATGGTCTGATGAATGTCTGATTAAAAGTTGTAAGCATAAATGTAATTTGTTCTCTTTTTGCAATGGGACTATAATGAAAAATATTATTCCACATTGGATAATTGTTTTCTTACTTCTATAGATTGAATGATAATATTTTTCTTAATAAGCACTCAAGGTTTAATAATAGACTCAGTTAATGAGGAGGTTGCTGATATTATTTTACTCCATCTATATTTCACCATCTACAGCAAATACTGCTTGTTTAAACTCTGACTTCAATCAATTCTCTTTGTAGTCTGATATGTGCATTTGTAAAAATTTCTCCCTGACTTGCTTTTTGTAATCTTTCTATATGACCATCATCTGCAAATCAAGAAATGTTTTTAAAGTTCAGAAGTTAATTGTCTCTCCACTAGAATTTTTTTTTTTTACAAAATATCTGTCTTTTTCACCTTTTTTAATTATTTGTGTTTTGTTCTTCTCATAAATTATTTTCATGGTGATTTAAATGGCTTTAAACCCTTTATATTTGGCAATTATATTTTCAACTAGTAAAACTTACCGTTAGCAAGTAAGTGTATTCAGAAAGATCACACCTCCTCAATCACTTGCAATGGAAGATGAAATTTCAATTCTGTGATCTGGTTTTTGCTAGGAACACTACAAAATTTATATCTGCCACTACTTATGTAAAAATTAAAGTCAACGTGGATATGACAATAATATTGGCACCAACAAGGGTTTTGAGCGTTACATCATCAGATTTTCAATAATATGGATGGCTTGAAGAATTGGAGGATGGGGAAGATTGAAGCCTGTCCATTAAACTTTGAAGATTTGCTATCTTAATATAAACTGAGCACTGATTATATATGTGTGTGTGGGAGATAATGTTCTGGACTAACTGATGAGTGCTGGTTCAGCACTGAAGTATGTATATTGGAGAACATTCTTCTTTTTCACATGTATGTGGCCATGTGTATCGGTTGTATAAGATGGAATGGATAGCTGTAGAGAGCTTGAAAGTCTGAGTTCAAATTTCTTCTAATTACATCAGGTTCAGACATAATTGTATTTAAACATAAATATTAAAAATGAAAATTATTTCAATTTCCGGTCTTGAATAATTCAGAAAGTCCCTAACACAACTCTTTTCAAATAATGAACGGAAATTATTTAAGGCTGCATATTTGTTAGTTACTTATATTGGAGACACCGTACCTTTCCATGAAAAGAATGAATATTTACTTATTTTAGGGTTTTTATTCAACTTATTGTGATCATGATGGCAAGCAAATTCTTAATTTTAGTTATTTTCCTAACTTAACGTTCCTGCGTACTTTTGTTTATTTTAGATTTAAATTTATATCGGGCAGTGGGATCCGATTTACGGAAGTCACAATTTATAATACTTTAAAGACACTACTATGTAATAATAGATTATATAATCTATAGCGAATGCATTATAAAAGCTTCCAAGTCCGCATTTTACTTAAAAAAAAAAAAATCATATGGTCATGTGATCCATGGATCATAGAATATTCAAGCGCCAAAGTAATAGGTTGACCACGCATTTTCATTTAGTCTAGTTGAGGTTTTTTTTAATCCTCAAATGAGTAATTGATCCAGGAACTTTCAGCTCTTGAGTTTGAAATTTATTTATAAAATTAAAATATACTGTACTACTAATTTAAATATGTAGATAAATATTAGCTATAAACCAGTTTAAACATCTCCAATAGCAAACATACATATCTATTATAAAATAAAATTATATGCTAATGAAGATTGGCTATATTGATAGTTATATATTAACATATTAAATATTAAGATAATTTTTTCTGTCATTATTATATATATATAGTTACTGTATAATTAATAGAGAAAAATAAGAAACCTTAATTTATAATGGCATAGCTATATATATAATACTCTTGGAGAGATTTTGCTTTGTGTGTGTACGTATATTAGATAATACTGATGAATCAAAATTAAAGCAGTAAAAATTAGCCAATTTTATATAGCTTTTTTTTAGTTGTTTGTAAATATTAAAGTATTTTATTATTATTACTTTTTTATATAAAAATGAAAATGTTTTATTAGTTATATAAAAGTTTTGAGGATATTTTTGAAGTGATAAATGGATGATCTTTAAAAAAAAAAGAAGATAAATACAATGCAACAGATGAAAATTAAGAATATATTTTTAATTTTAACTCGATGTTTTTATAATTAATTTTGCATTTAAGTTAAATACGTTTACGATAATATAAACTATTTCTTTTTTCTATTTATATTATCCATTTCATTTTTTTAATAGCTCGTTAGTCAAAATTCTTTAAAATTTTACTAATTCACTATAATTGATTTAAATATATATATATATTTTGCAATACTAGACCTTGTTTATATATTCTTAATGATGTTAGTTTTAATTATTTTATATCACAATTTAATTTTTATCATAGAAAGTATTAATTGTTTTTATATCGATATCGAGAGAGATGCTTATAAAAGCTACACAAATAAAGCTTTTTTTTTTTTTTTTAATTTAAGACGTTGACTCTATTTTTATAGCTGAAATATGGCATTCTCAACATATAATTAATAATGCTTTTCTAGATGATAAATGCAAAATATTTCGTCAGGATAGGCCATTGAAATTGCTAATAGAGGAGATAGCATACTTATTGAAATTTAAAAAAGAAATAACTCATAAAGACATTGCATTTAATTCTTAGCTTTGCTAAGTTATATGATATGAAATTTCTATTAATGGTTATATATTAGGAAATGTTTATATTAGACCATATATTAGCTTATAAATTAAATATCATTTTATCTTTACTTGATACTTTGATGATTGTGTGTGGTAATAAAATCGTTATTACTGTTTCATCTCAGCGAACTATTTGTCAATAATATCATTTCTTATTATTCTTCATGGTGTCTTAAAGCCAACAGCATAATCTCTTTTATAATTTACTCCATAAGCTGGATTATATTTTACGTAATTTGTCGCATCTCGAATATATTTATATACTCTCTACAACAGACTTGATAGATTCATATCACCCTCCAATGGAATTCTATTTTAAAATAAATTATGTTAGACGATCTTTATCTCACAATATAAAAGGATTATAAAATTGGAAATTCTGGTAGTTTATATAAACATATTTCCAAATTCATTTGGTGTTATTTATACTCGTTTACAAATATTAATTAATAGTAATTAAATTACTTTATATTAATTTCCAAAAATTTAATCGACTTACATATTTTCATAAAATACTTATCAATATTTTTTTTTACTGGTTCTCTTTGAGAAAATTATAAAAAGACAAGTGCCAAAGCACGAAACCATGGTCAGGGGTTTGGGGAGGGGACAGAGATATTTTAAGTGCTGGCTCTGGCTAAGCATTTATCATAAAGCTTGTAGAGGAATTGGCAATCCTCACTGTTTATAACTTACAAGCTTAAGAGATAGGGTCATGTGATCTATGAATTGATCTATGACTTTTATTTTGACTATGTATAATCATATATGTTTTTGTAAAACTAGTAACAGTTCATATTATATTTTCATTAACTATAGAAGATTGGCAAGGATTATTTACAAGAAAGATTTTCTAAACCATATAAAAAATATGAAAAATAATCTATCTAATAATTTTTTTCTTAAAGAGTCTAGAATTGTTAATTTCTAATTATTCAGTTTGTGCTGGAAATTTTTTTCAAATACTTTGCCCAATTATATAGAAATTCTGATGAGCTTTGTAATTTTCTGATAAAACTAATCAAAAAATTTTAATTGAATGCTTTAATAGGGAGAACATTATATCATCAGTAAAAAAAAAAAAAAAAAAGCTTAGTTAACATTCTAGCCTGAGATGGATAATACTGTACCAAATATATTACAGAATTCTTTGTTTCATAATAAATTATTTTATAAATAAATGTACATTTTCAGAAATTTTCAAATGTGTTGAAAATTATTGCAATTTATCGAAATGGTTCTAAAAATGTGTAAATGACTTCAGGCTTATTTCTGTTCTGTATTCTGTGGTTAAAATTTTTGAAAGATGTATATATAATAAAATAGTTAAAGATGTAAGAAAATATTTAGTTCGTAATCAATATAAAGGTTTTTTTTTGTTTTGTTTTGTCCTATAAGTCAATTGAAACTAGTTTCAATACTTGTTCATATTACGTTATCCTAATCTAAGGTTTTTGAGGAGTTAGTCATATTATTATTATTATTCAAAAACTTATCAGATTAAGCTTCTCTATAAAGTTTATTAGTTTGATTTATTTATTAAGAATAAATAACTATTTGTCCAATATAATTATACACTTTTTATGGTATTATTTGCATAGATGTATTACGGGCCAGACAGACCCACCAAAGCTGTACTGGAAATGCTAATCAATAAATTAAAAAAAAAATCAAACACAATTATTTATTAGAATTTGCAATTAAAAAATTTAAACAAACAATTTTTAATATTGATTATAATTTTTAAAGCAAACAATTTATTTTTAAATCAAATAATTTTTGATATGAATTAAAATTGACAATTCAAAGCAAACCATTATTGTTACTACTAACAGAAGTCATATTTTTACAAATTATACTCACTGCATAGTCGTGTAGAGATTAGCAAGCAATCAGATTTGTGTTCTCATTCTTATTGGAAAAAAAAAACTTAATTTGAATCACATCTATTGGAAAATATCACTACACAACTGAAGTCATCAAGACCTTTTCACAGCATTTACCAAAGACATATTCACACAACTTTTGCTTCAGTACTTTATTTTGAAAATGGTTGTGTAACTTTTTTATAAAATAATATAATAAATTTTAAAATTACATTCACATTACTTTATAAAATGTTAGAATAACTTACTAAACATTTCAGCAGCGCCCTCTGTGAATAAATTTAAAATCTGAACTTCAAGCAACACCCTTTTGAGTCATGCTATTTGAAGTTCAGATTTTATATTTATTCACAGAGGGCGTTGTTGAAAAACAACATTTGGGAGAGTGATTTGGACATTTTGTATTTAAATTTTTAGCTAGCAATATGTACTCGGATATTTTCACATTTGTTTGTTATAAAACCTCATCATTATTTAGTTTGTTTTTAAATGTTAAGACTAAGATCTTCAGTACAATTTTAGTGGCTAATACCATTTTTACTTTCTATAATTTGAGTGCACCACAAGGTAGTAATTTATTGCCTTTATTGTTAAATAACTGAATGGATGATCTTGTGAATTAATTTAAGTGTTCATTTTTATTTTGCTATGCTGATTATTATATGACAAGTAGATAATCACATTGAAAGATCTTAATTTTTCAGCAAATCAACATTAGTAACTTTATGGAATGACTGAATAACAATAAAATGATTATCAATATGGACAAATTTTCAGTAGTATCATATTCTAATAAATCTACTTATTTTGGTATCTTTCTTTACTTTGACAGTCCTAAATTAAATGCAATACTTTTCACAAAGATCTAGGTGTTATTTACAAATAAATGATCTTGTCAAAATTAGGGAAATAATTTTTACTATGACAAATTATTCAGCGATCAAATATACAAATTATTTAAGTCTTTAAAATCCAATCTCAGTGGATACATTTTATTGACACTTCAGGCTTAAATAAAAATAATATAGTATTTTTTTTAGGGAAAAAAAGGATTTAATTTTTTATATATAAAAAATAATAACTATAACTAACAAAGTAATTAGTCTAAACTCGATATCAAATATTTCATTCAATTTTGTAAAGTTTAAAACTAGGATTTCAACTCTTTTTTTTTTTTTTGTTAAAACTTGTATTCTTAAGTTGTTGTTTTTTTTGCTTCACTAAGGACTCTTATAATAAAGGTTTTTTAAATGCTTTCATTGAAGTTGGAAAATTGTTTTGCTTGTTGGTAGATTTGTTTGTAAACTTTTGATTTTTTTTAAATTAGAATAAAATTTTAAAATTTAGGTTTAATACATTTAAATTTAATAAAATTGCTTGAAATTTGGTATCCAACTAATTAATACCAGGCTATCTTTTCAGTAGGTCATCTAGCTTCTTAGAAATGGAACACAGGGTGGGAAAATATTGAAAATGTTTTTTCAATATTAAGGTTAAAAATTATTTTTAGAACTTTTATTTGTTTTAAATAAGACTCAGTTTAATAACATTTTTATAATATTTTAAAATTGATATTTAATAGATTTAAGTTCAAGGTAATTTGTTGAAATTTTGTACATTTTTTAAAAATCTCTATGAAAATAATAAGACACATTAATATATTAAATTGGTGACTTAGTTTATTAAAAATAGAAGAGTAAGAGGGGGAATATTTTAAATAATGTTCATGAATTTTCTTTGTTGCAATTGTAAGCTGCTTTTAAGTTACTTACTGATTTCTTATACATGTATAAGCATGCAACATACTAAATATGTGTGAAAATGATTTAAAGTAAAAGGATATTTATTAAGTAAAGTTCATTTACAATATAGTTTTTGTAAGCTTTTTTTTAAATAAAAGTTTTCAATCAAAACAAAAATGTCAACACTTTTCACTTAAAATATTTCATATATTTGATCACTTATATATACATATATTATGTGCACATACTAAATATGATATATACATAAAAGGTATATATTTTAATTTATAGCAGAATTATTTAGTGATTATAAGTGTACAGCCAATTTAAAGTACATTATAGTTTTACATTTTTATTTACTGTGCCAATACTAAAAACTTAAAAATAGTAAAGATAAAAAAAAATTAATATTAGATCCTTTTATTTTTTTAAGTGTCATAGCATCGGCTGGGACATGGACCCGCAACTCGGGAAATTGCCTGCAAGTGCAAGGCAGTCATGCTGACCTCTCGACCACTAATGTTTCTTCAAACAGTATTGGGATTTTTAGATTTAACTTGAAATAAAAGCATGTGATGTCTAGAAATTAATTAAGACAATCCCTATTTTTTATAACAAGAGATTGACCTAAATAATTTCTGGACACACCCCTCCATATTTTCATTTCAAGTTAAATCTAAAAATTCCAATTGTGATTAAAAAAACAATTTTTTTTATATTTTTAGTGTAAAGTCAATAAAAGCATTTAATATTAAAAAAATTTTAATCTATATTATCTTGCAATGCTAATCAATTTAATCTAGTTGATAAAAATATGCTAATGTTTTTATGAGAACATAGTCATTAATTTATTGTGATAACATTTCCTTCATATATATATATTCCTTCTACTACTATTGTTTTTTTGTTTTAATTTTATTGTTTATATAATTTATGTGCAATCTATAATTGGACAATAGTGTTGTGAAGTTGTACATTAAATAAATAAATATATTATTGATGATGGTGATGATAATAATAATTATGATGATGATAATGATAATAATAATGATGATGATAGTTTAAAGAGTATAAACTATTTTATCAAAGTATTTATTTTTTTTGGCTAGAATTCTTTTGACTACATACTTAATAAATACGTTTTTTGCTTGTTATTAATCTAGATATTTTTTATAACTTGCTAGTTCAGTCTTTCTTTTAACTGAACCCTTTCTTTGGTTAATTATTTTCACAAAGATATCAGTAATATAGATTTCTAACATAATATTATATCAGTTCCATATCACTGCTAGTAGTACTGGTAAGTCATTTAGGTTTTGAGATTGTTAATTGTAAAGCAATTTTTTATTTGTTTGAAATATAACTTCACTCATCAGAAGATTTTTTGATATTGAAATGAGATTTTAAAATTCTCTTGACATAATAGTTGGAAGATAATTTAATTGCTTTAGCTGGTTCTTTTTAATGAGAATGTCTGGCTCACTAGTCTGAAAGGTTGTGGTATGCATAGCAATGACTTAACAAAAACCATGGGCTGATAAAACTTCTTAAAACAATTAACTTAAATTCTCCTACCTTCTCATTTTTTACTCTGAAATTATTTTACGTGTACTCCCTAATTTTGAAAATAAATCAATATTAAATGAATTATGGGATTGCTGTTAAAAAATAAATTAATATCATTTTTAATTGCTTACACTTAAAAGATGTGGTAAATAACTAATTTTATCATAATTAATTACTAAAAATAAAAACATTTTGAAGTAGACATTATTGGGCATTCCATCACCAGATTTTTAATGGTATGGATCACTGAAGACTTGGAGGGTGGAGTAGATCTGAGGCCTGTCTATTAAAGGTGAAGATTTGTTATCTTAATACAAACTGAGCATTGGTTATATATGTATGTGGAGGGTGATAATCTGGATCAACTGATGAGTGCTGGTTTAGCATGAAATATGTATTTTGGAGATCATTCATGTATGTGTGACAATGTGCATCAGTTGTATAAATGAAATACAGTGGATGGCTAAAGGAGCTTGAAAGTCTGTGTTCAGATACCCTGTGATACATCTAGACCTGTTGTGTAAAATACACTTGTATTTAAAATATCATCAGTAATTAATAAGAATAAAAACATATTTTGAAGTAGACATTATCAAAAAATACACTCTACATGTATATTTTTATCTCAAAATTAAAACAACATAAATTTAAAAAAAAAAATCTATTATTTTCTTTCTCTCTCTTTTTTTTAACAGTTAAAGTAATAAAAATAAAATATTATAATTTTAATCACTCTCATAAACTATTTTTTTTAAAAAAAATTGCCTTTCAATTTGCAAAACCGAAAATATTTTTATAATTTTATAATGTTTTAGTATCATGACAAATAATTTAAAATTATTAATATCATTAAGTGATATTGTGAGGCTATGAAACCAGTCTGTCACAATATATATATATATATATATATATATATATATATATATATATATATATATATGACTTATAATCTTAAAAAATATAAGAAATAGTTGACAGGTACTAATGTCAGTTTTAAGTCTTTTTAAAAATGCCAGAATTCTCTCTATTTAAAAAATAAAATTCTTAGTGCCCCCTCCTCATCCATTTAACTGGATCATGAATATCCTAAACCTCTGAAATGTTTAAAGGACAGTTTCAAGATTATTAACTATATGTATTGAAGTTAGAAACAATATTATAAAGGATTGGATTCAGAAACACAAAATCATAATGAAACAAATCATTGCAAAGATTAACACATCCATAAATGCCAGTTCTCTCAGAGCAATTCATTGTGATTTTCATAAGCAGCACATGTATGGTTAAGCAACCATTTCAAAATCAGTGTTTTGTGATATATGGGTTGTCACAAACTTGATAACTGGATAATGTATTACTGGAAATACATTCTTTGATATGCTCTCATCTACAGAGAAGTGTTACGTCTGTCTATTATCAGAAGAATAAGATTCTCAATTAGAGTGCATTAATTCAACCGTGGAACATGGGGCAAAACTGCCAGTGCTTTGGATTGTCATTATGATGTTTTCTTGATTCAATTATGACTCTATTTACTGTTTGAATCTTATTTCCAGGTAACTCTGTTATTTTTCATAATGATAATGCTCTACTTATATAATTCATGCAGACAAAAAATGATTTGACGAATATAAGGATTAAGTTGCGCTTCCTTTAAAGTCCTGATTATTTTTATTTAAACATTTCTGAGACTTTGAAGACTATTCTTGAATTACAAAAAAAAAAAAAACTAATATTTTTCTAGAGTAACAGTGTTCAAATGTTATATAATTTTAAAATGTTTTAATGCAAATGATCCTTACTATATAAATAAAGATATCAGGTCATTTGTTAAAACTTTATATATATATAAGGCATTTAATTTAATCAGTATAAAATTTTGTTGATGGCAATACGACATTGATAAAGCGCTACCTATAATCACTTGATTGTCTCTATTACATGTATTAAATTTCATAATAACAACCCTCGGAAATGAATGGAATTAACATTTGTTTAGAATTAAATGAAAAATATTCGCTTATTAACCAAATTTATTTTTAAAATGAACTAGTAATATATGTCTTTTTGCATACAACATGAGCATTTAATATAATCAAAATTCATACTAATCTGACCTATAATAATAAAAACTTCGAACGGTACGAGTAATACTGAATTTTTAATCTTAATGTTTTTTTTATGCGTTTATATTTAAATCAAGGTATTTCAGTGAACTTTAACAAAGTTATTTAAGTATGTATATAAGTTGAGAATGTACTACAGTTATAAAATATTTAAATAATTTAGATTTATAAGCATCAATGTCGGTTTCTAACTTTGCTAGATGACGCTATGACTGTGCACGTGTTGTAAATTAAAAAAACCTAAAATAGTTTTTAAATAGGCTTCTCTTACAGAAAAAAAAAGGGCATTTCTCCCAACTTGCTAATTGCCAAGTGTTAAGAATTTGAGCATTTTTCATCATTCTTTTACCTTATTTTATTCTCCTATCTAATAACTTTCTAAAATTTTCATAAATTTTAATGTCAAAATAGGTAGGTAGATAGGCAGGCATGCAGACAAGTAGTTATATAGAGGAATAGATAGTTAGACAGATGGACAGACAGACAGACAGACAGACAGACAGACAGACAGACAGACAGATAGATAGATAGATAGATAGATAGATAGATAGATAGATAGATAGATAGATAGATAGATAGATAGGAGTAGATAGATAGATAGATAGATAGATAGATAGTAGTAGTAGTAGTATATATAGAGAAGGGGGTGTGGGAGATAGATAGATAGATAGATAGATAGATAGATAGATAGATAGATAGATAGATAGATAGATAGATAGATAGATAGATAGATAGATAGATAGATAGATAGATAGATAGATAGATAGATAGATAGATAGATAGATAGATAGATAGATAGATAGATAGATAGATAGATAGATAGATAGATAGATAGATAGATAGATAGATAGATAGATAGATAGATTATTGTTTTTATTGCTAGATAAAAATAAATATACAAGATTTAGCAATTGATCTTTCACTAAATCAAAAATCTGAAACGTTATTTATTATTTTATATATATCAAAATATTTTTTCCAGAATTACTCTTTACTCTTGTTACAATTTTCACTTCAATTAATTTAAGAAAAGATATTACAATAAAAAAAAATGAGGAGAAAAACCGAATCACATTATGTATGAATCACTTAAGAAGAATAAACGATACATATTTCATAATTCCGCCCCGCCCCCCTCTTTTCTTCTATTTATTTATTACATAAAATTAAAACTGGTCTTTGGAAAAATAGACTTTAAACTTTAATAATTTAATATATATTTTTAATTTTATGCAGGAAGATCGCTTTGACTTAATAATTTGGGACCTCTATGCAGTATTTTTAAAAAAATGAGTTTATTTCTGCTTTTTTAAAATATATAAATAGAATTCATATTTAATTAAATTTTGTAAGAGTAATGCACTTAAATTAAATTGTTACAATTCACTTTTCATTTTTTTCTATTAAAAATTGAATTCTTTGACTTGACAAAAATTGCAAACAAAATATTGACTAATAAGAATGGACTTTGCTACTTTCTTAATTATTAAACTTACATCATTTTTTATTCTAGATTTAATATAATTAATTAATGAAAAGCACTAATTGTTGCCATAGGAATCTTTCTTTATATACTACATACATAATAAAAAAAATTTAAAAAAGTGTGTATGTGTTTCTAACTTAAAATTTATTTCTATTTATGATTAACTGAAATACAGGCTAATTATATACCTGAGTCATACCCTATATATTTCTATTTATGATAGTTGTTACAGGCACGTAAAAAAACTCACATTTCTTTTTTCCAGTTTTAAAATATTTAATATTTAAGAGAAGCAAAAAATATTTAAAATTTAATTAAAAATGGTAAAAATTTAACATTTTGGAATTGATAAAAAAAATTTCCAATAAATAACACCACCAACATGAAAACAAAAAATCTATACACTTGTTCGCTAGGACCCTCTGAGTAGTTTTAATTTAAAATTACGATAAGCATTTTTATGGATTTAAATTAAGTTCTTACATAGCATTCATAATATAAATAATATTAGCAACTTTTGTTATCAATAAATCTATTCAAAGAACAACCATGTCTGAAAATATTATTATGATAATTTATATTTTTATCCGATAAACAGATTGGATTGATATAAGAAAAGATGGATAATATGTGCAAGTTCATTTAAATGTTTTTTTTTTTTTGGGGGGGGAGGGGGTGGCTTGTGAATTATCATAGTACTATTTTCAGACTTGGTTGAATAGGTTTATTATCAGTGATATATATTTGATACACGATAACTTATTTATAGGTCTGTTAAAAGCATTACACTTTCATTTATTAGCAATATATATTCTTTTATAGATACTCTTAATAATTCCACACCACCAAAACATTTTTTATAAAATAAATGAATAAAGATATTTTAAAAATACAAATGATATCCGAAATGCATTTTGTGTTGAACCAGGACTTATCAGTTGGCCCAGATAATCATCTCTCATATATATCTCCATCATACTTGAAGTATTTATCAATAGCAAAATGTTATATTTTGATTTCCAAGTGTCAAATTTATTCCACTCACAACTTTGACACCATCCACTCTAGATAAATACAGTAATGATTATCATTAATCATTTATTAAACTAAAGATTATCCTTAGTCCAGATATAAACTTTAAACCTTACTTAATTAAAGAAACTATAAACACTTATAAAAATCAAAGCTGTTGCTTTTATTTTAAACATCTTCATATTTATTTCTGAACACATTTAATCTAGAGTTGATATTTCAGAGCACTTTCAAGGTTGAGGTTGATGAAACATAAGAACAGAATATAGATTTTTGTTTTTCAATAAAGCTTACATTTGCCAATGTAAATTTCTTTTACTACTTGTTACTTATTTTAAGTCGAGTTTTAGACTTCCTAGCTTTTCATTTCCAATAAAGCATACATACTTTTAGTATCACATAATCACTATTTCCTATGCTTACACTAGCTGTTAAAGCAGAGATAAAACTCTCCATACAGTAGTGCCATGCAATGCAAGTCAGAGTAATCAATGGATACAAGAAAGTTTGTGTTTAAATCTCTATATGTTACATAAAATAAAAATATTCTAAATATATAATTAAATTCATAAATAAACTCCTGACAAAATAAAAGCCTTTCAATAAGTACATGCTTTTATGTATATAAGATTGAAATAACTAGAGAATAGGATTGTAAAATTAAGCAATAACATTAGTTCATCTTTCATAGTTACCCTGTATGGTTTAGAACAGTAATAGAGTAGTAGATTCAAAATACTGATGTATTCAATTCCCATTTTGCTGCTTGAACGTCATATCTCCTGAGCAACTTCTATTGCCAATATTTTTATATCTTTCTTAATTTGTCTGCCTTTGTTTTCTATTTTCTTAAAATAATTTATTCTATCACTTCAAGATTTAGACATATCATAAGTATCAGCAAAGAAGCTCATAGAACGCCATCTATCTATCACATTTTTAAACTTGAAAGTCAAATCTATGCAATTTGAAATTATTTTTCCAAATTATCGAAAATTTCCCAAATAAACAATTTTTTTTAATAACTGACATGTAATCAGTCCTTTCAATTACAGAATTATTGATCAATAAATGCTTAAAATATATATTTAAATCAGAAAATTAACAAGAAAGAAAAGTATTATTGCTAAACGAAAATGAATATCTGAACATCTCTTTCATTTGAGAAGTTTTTACTCTATTACCAATAATAAATGGTTTACTATTTTGTAAATAGACATAATTTTATATCTTTCTTCTTTTCTTTTTTTTTTTTACATTTTTAAAGGCATAGGCAGATTTGTTTACAGATAGAAGATATGCTTTTCAGAAAAGAAATATGCACATATATGTCTATACTGCTACTTTTAGTTTTTATCTTAGGAAATAAAAACTCAGTCATCTGATCTATAAATTTAAAAGACTATACAGATTATTATTATTATTATTATTATTATTATTATTATTATTATTATTATTATTATTATTATTATTATTATTATTATTATTATTATTATTATTATTATTATTATTATTATTATTATTATTATTATTATTATTATTATTATTATTATTATTATTATTATTATTATTATTATTGTTGTTGTTGTTGTTGTTGTTGTTGTTGTTGTTATTGTTGTTGTTGTTGTTGTTATTGTCGTTGTTGTTTTTAAAAGAAGATCCTTTCCTAACATTCCTGATAGAAGTTTCCTATGAAGCATTTCAACTGAACTAAACCTTTGTTTTGTTTGCTTTTGACTTCTAACTTATCTCTGCCTCAAATTATAATTATTTACTATATATATATATCTGTGTGTATACATCACATATATGTAATTATCAAAGATATACTCAGATATAATAATAAATCTAAACATATGCAACAAATATATAACAAAGTTGATTAATCAAGCCATACATAATCTGTGGACAAATAAATAGCTAGTCATCACAGTGATATATGTAGGGGGATTGATGTTAAACTCTAGGGTTACCTGATGATGTTCCTGTTTTGGGATGAAATAGTATAAAGTGATAAGATAATTGCTGGTTTTCTCTTTACACTGATAGTATAATTAGCTATTTATTCATTTAAACAATTTCATGTGGTTGATAAAATAATTTTGTTAAATTATATATTTATATATGGGTGTGTGTATAGTCTGAGAAATTAGACAGTTTTTAAAATTGAATAGAATTTATTAATTTAAATCAGGCCTGGAAATAACATCCCCCCCCCCATGATTACATTTAAATACTCCATGTTATTATTAATTATATTTTTAATATAGCATTTATGATATTTTCCAAGTATATGTGAGACTGTAAATAAGATAAAAAAAATCTTTTTCCTTTACATAATAAATGTTTAGTTTGTGATACTGGTTTGGATGCAATTAATTAATTATAATTATAAGTTATAAAATCTACACTATATAGTAGTGGCAATGCAAGACACCTGAGCAGACAATATATCTCATGGATATTGGGTATCTATTTACAAAGTGGTTTATTATGGCCCTAGACATGGAAGATTTTGTAATATTAGGAATAACATCCAAATAAACATCTATATAAGGATATCTGTTTCATTTAAAAATGTTATATTTGCCTAATTCATGCCACCTGGGAATACAAGACATTATATCACCACTAACAAATATAAGACTTAAATCCACACCTCTATTAGTTGAATTAAAACCAAAGATCAAAATGCAATCTTATATATTGTTTTTTTAAAATGCAATTTGCTATAAAAAAAAAAAGACTAGTCCATGTAATAAGCAACCTTTCTGTTTTAGACTATTTTGACACTAATTGTTTAGGGGAAAATTGTCTAATGGTGGTTCAGTTTTATATTCAAATATCATTTGATTCAAAGTCATTAAATAAATTTTATAAATATTATTAAGTCATTAATCTATCTACTTACAAATCTACTTTTGTGTAGAAAAATTTATATCACATTAAATGACCAACATCTATATATCATTTATACTTCTGAGATCAGTATTACAAGGATTGACCCTGAATGCAATGTTACCTATTATAAACATTAACCAACTTTCTAAAGCAATTGAACAGATGCATCAGGATATAGACCCATGTTTACAATCTAGTCTATCTTGCGCAGTATTCATGGATAATGTTACAATATTTTTCGACATAAAAAAATACTTACCCAGTCTTTTAATTATATTTCAAGAATACACAAATAAATATCAATTAGAGTTCAACAAAATTAAAACACAAGTATGGTTTATTCATGGTGATAGCAAATATTTTAAGGAAACACTTGTAAATTTATTGGGTTTTGTTTCTGTTTGAGTTATTCCACAATGGGGAAAATTTATACCAGAACAATCTGAATAAGACATAATGAGATTGGTTTTTAGTTTTCTAAATCTTACCTTTCTATGTATTTAAAAGTGCTGTTCATTAATCAGCTAAACATTACAAGTATCTATGTTGACTTTTACTAAATCTTTTATCTCTTTTTTTATATTTCTTTACAACTTTATTAAATTCAAAATTTTTTTTAACTCTTTGCTATCAGTTTTTAAAATCTCCATCTTTTGCAGAATACATCAAAATTATTTTCACAGTTCATTTTTTCCAATGAAGGAATATTGGGCTTTATTACAAAGGTCTTTAATGAGGATTAAACAGTTAGCATATACATTATACATCAACAAAAATTTACATAATTGAAATTCCATACAAACTTCTCTTTTAATATATCTCCCCAATATTTGATATTAGTAAGAAACAATTGATTCTTCTGTTTAATGAAAATATATACAAATTTCTTTTCTTTTTTTAGATTAAAGTTTGGTCCTCGCTTATTAATGTCTTATATTAGCTTTGACATAGAGGGAAGAAAACAATTTCATCTATTTGGTACTTATCAGGAACTTATTAATATATGTTTTAATCTCAGTACTATATAGAAGTACAAATATCTCATCAAAACTTTTGTTAGGGTCACACACAAACACCCCAGCATTTATAATGTTATATTTGTACTGTATTTTATATGATATATGGTGTAATAGATGTTCTTAGTCATGAAAGCATCCAAACACTTTCTCCATTGAAATAGAAAAAATAAGATAAAAAAATCATCCTACCAGATATCTATGTGGGTACATGATCACTCACATAACAAAGCTCAAACCTTTAATGTTTTCCTGAAGGTTTGTGATGATGGTATTTTAGTTGTATATAAATGCAATCAAACTTTTAGATAATAAAAAAATCAGTAGATCAAAAGAATGTCTGAGCAATGATTCCAGTCATAGTACATTCATTATGAACATTCTTAAACTAAGTTGGACTACATCAGGGGTCCCCAACCTTTTTGCACTTAAGAGCACATTCTACAATACCGGCCAGGTGGTGGGCACCATTTATTTTTTCAACCAGGTAATGGGCATCATTTATTTTTTCAATGTAAATTTATAGTTGGATATTGTTAATAATACACATAATGTACAAAAAAAATTTATTTCAAAAATAAAATTTTAACATATAATTAACGTTTATATTTTCACGCTGTAAAAGTATAATATGCCCTACAATTTGATTACAATATAATACAATAATTTATAAGAAATTTTAAAAATTAAATTTATTTATATCAGATAAATAATTTTTTACCATGTTTGGATAGCGGCGGGCACACCTAAAATGGTCTGCGGGCACTGTGGTGCCTGCGGGCATAGGGTTGGGGATCCCTGGACTACATCAAGAATTGAAAATAAAGCTGATTGTTATGTTCAGATAAATATTGATAGTTGAATGTAATGTCAAATTAGATTATGTGAATTACTTCCAAGTCTTTTTGTACATCTCGAATTTCATCATAGATAGATAGATAGATAGATAGATAGATAGATAGATAGATAGATAGATAGATAGATAGATAGATAGATAGATAGATAGATAGATAGATAGATAGATAGATAGATAGATAGATAGATAGATAGATAGATAGATAGGTAGGTAGGTAGGTAGGTAGGTAGGTAGGTAGGTAGGTAGGTAGGTAGGTAGGTAGGTAGGTAGGTAGGTAGGTAGGTAGGTAGGTAGGTAGGTAGGTAGGTAGGTAGGTAGGTAGGTAGGTAGGTAGGTAGGTAGGTAGGTAGGTAGGTAGGTAGGTAGGTAGGTAGGTAGGTAGGTAGGTAGGTAGGTAGGTAGGTAGGTAGGTAGGTAGGTAGGTAGGTAGGTAGGTAGGTAGGTAGGTAGGTAGGTAGGTAGGTAGGTAGGTAGGTAGGTAGGTAGGTAGGTAGGTAGGTAGGTAGATAAATAGGCAGACAGACAGACAGACAGATAGATAGATAGATAGATAGATAGATAGATAGATAGATAGATAGATAGATAGATAGGCAGGCAGGCAGACAGACAGAGACAGACAGACAGACAGATAGATAGATAGATAGATAGATAGATAGATAGATAGATAGATAGATAGATAGATAGATAGATAGATAGATAGATAGATAGATAGATAGGCAGGCAGGCAGACAGACAGAGACAGACAGACAGATAGATAGATAGATAGATAGATAGATAGATAGATAGATAGATAGATAGATAGATAGATAGATAGATAGATAGATAGATAGATAGATGACAATGGGAATGTGAGCACATGGTTAGATAAATGGGGGGTTATAAATAGATAGGCAGACAAATACAGAATATATTGTATTTTTTTATTTGATAAAAATTAAATTCCAAATTTTATGATATTTACAATACTGTCCCTCAAAGGCTATTGACTCAGCGTGGGAGAACATTGATTTATTTATATGCCCTTTGGAAACTGTGATTAAACGTTGGCAATTTTGATTAAAATTAAGAAACTGAACCTTCAAACTTTTATTTAAACATTTAAAATTTACTACAGTTTAAAAAGTTTATGTCTTTAAAATGAAATTGTATTTGTGGGTTAAAAATTCGTCAAGTAATAAAAATAAATTAAAAATTATATAAAATTAACTTATTGAAATTTTCGGTTAATTAAAAAGTATTTATTAATAACTATTTTGAAAAATGTTAAAATCGTAATCTTTTGCAGTGCGAAAATTTGAGAATGTATAAATTGTAATACTTCCAAGAATAAGCCTATGTGTGTATATGATTCTATCTTCTCTATCCAAAGTTCATGGAATAACACTTGAACCCCATTGGGATTAGTTCGTTATTTCTTGCTCTTATCGTCCCATAACATTTTATTTTTGGTATTTATATATAGTTGCAGAATATATTACGAATAACATTATTTATCTTATAAATCCGTTAATTTATATATATACTATATAGAATATAACGTTTTTCTGAACAAAAATTTTTACAGTCAAAAATTAATCAAGTTATATTTTTGCCGGTTGAATTATTTAGATTTACAAACATACACATATTAATAATTGTACGACTAGATACAATCATGATCAAGTAAGCGATTTATTGGTTTCATGTATCGATAAACTTAATCATCATCGTTAGTGACTTGCTTTTGTTTGTCAACTGCCTTAAGTAATGACGTAATGTGTGTTTATGCTTAGATTAACACTTAAACTTTATAAGCAGTAGGTTAACTTATATAAACTTATTTATAAAAATCTTATTATATCCGTTACCACGACATAGTTGTCGTTATGCGTACGGGACCTTGATCTTAACGAACCTTTTGTTATATATATATGTTTAAAAAAGTATTAAGGTATATGTTTAAATACTTAAAAAGGTACTTTATGAAATTTTGCACAGAGACTTAAAAAATCGCACTACGCTATTGCTCTGTTTAACTTTTAAAAATTGAGAAAATCAAATCTAACATTTGCGCGGCGTCAGTGTGTGTATGTGTGAATATTTCATATTTTTAATAAATTTAATTAATTCCATGCATTTAAATATACTAGTCTAAATATTACATAAAACTACTTTTTTAGCTTTTGAAGTGATGAACTTTATAAATACCATACAAATATTAACTATGGTAACTGAGTATATGCTGTAGTTCTTTTCCAAAAGCAAATTCTCCAAACTTGGCCAAATTATTGTTTTCCTCATTTGTAATTTCCGAAATATTACTTCATTCAGCTTGATTACAGTAATTAATTACTGTTCTCCAAATACACTATTAATATTATATATAGAGTACGTAAAAACAAACTCTTAACAATCTTTTTTTTTTCATCAATTTAATACTATTAATATTATATAAGCGCGCGCATTTGTTTAAACTGAATGTATCAACGTTATTATTTCTGAATTTTTGAATACAAAATAGATTAAAATGCTACGTCAAAATAAAATAGATTAAAATGCTATTAAAATACTTGGAAATAAAATTTATTCTATGAACAATTCGTATGTGCTTTTTACTTTTAATCTTTATCATAAAGGAACACAATTACAAGTATAATCCTTTATAAATTTTCTATTCATCAAAGCAGACATTAAGTTCTTTTATTTCTAATATTTATCAGGTACACAGTTAGAAATACTATTATTTATTACTAATTTTCAATTCATCAAGGTAGATATTATATGATAATGATTCCACTTCTCACCCGTGTAAATCCTTGTAATTTTTAATAGATGTTTATTTTTAATTTAATGTCTAAAACTGTAACTATATACAGTACTTATAGTAGTTATTACTTTTATTACTGTTATTATTTTCAGTATTAGTTAATACGATATTTCTGTTGTTATTTTGTACAATATTTTATGAGGTACTTTCTGCTTGTGTTTATATGTATTAAGTACGAAGTGTACTGATACGATTTTTATACGTGGCGTATATGTAACTATGTATTGCGGGTAGTTACTTATATATATGTAGATTTTGTTAATAGCTCATCACTTGAGATGAACGATTTGTTAACTAGGCGAAATCATTATTGTGAAGAAAAATTTATATAAGTGTAGAATCTTATTAGTATTTTTACTGTTATATATTTATTCTATTTTAATGAATTTATGTACGCACATGCAAGTTAAAGATTTTTACATATACTGTACATGCATGGATATGTATATATGCAAGAGTATATAAATGTGTATCTATATATTTTAATGTGTCAAAGCGTCGCCCGGGAAGCGAACCCCGGAACAACTGCTTGCAAAGCAGCTGTGCTAACTACTCGGCCACCAACATTTGACTAAATATATATTCTTTCTAATGCTTGAGAAGAAACATTTACCATGCAATAAATTCTTTGAAGCTATTATTTGATATAGATATATTTATCTTTTTATCTGTCTGTTTGTCTGTCTGAATATATATACTTATTATTCATCCATCCATGTATATATACAAATTTATAATATAGTATGTGCTTATATATATATAAATTTAGTTGTGTGTATATATCTAACAGGTTCAAATAAGGCCCTGGTAAAAATTTGAAATATTTTTCAGGTTGCAGTTAGACTTAGGATTCTTTTTTTTCTTTAGGAAACTGGCTCACACCCACTTTAATTAATTATGCAGTATTGATTGGAAAATAGGTATCTAGCTTTTTTTATCTAACTGTAAAACAAAAATAGCAAAATGCTTCAACCCTTACTACCCTAAAATTTGTAAGCCTGGTCAGTGATCTGTGCATGGCCATTGAAAATATTTTTGCTCTACAGTGATTGTTTGAAGACTGTATATAATAAATACAAAATTCTGGAGTAAACTCTACAATCTAAGATAAAAAGTAAGTAATACCTATAGTTATTTTACAGCACGGTTCCCATCCTAAGTAGCATTTTACAGTTGAACTTTAAAAAAAACTTATTAAAGTCACACAACATTAAATTCTCACATCAGTACAAATATTCAATAAATTAACTGTCATTTTTTATAGTATTCCTCTTTATTTATTTATTTTTTTTTTTTCAATTTTTAAATTTTAACTATAAAATGCTATTCTGAATGGTAATGTGCTGTAAGTTGGCTATCTATAATTATTATTTTATATATATATATTAGTATTTTATGTATCTTAAAATTTATTCCAGAGTTTTGTATTTATTATTTTATCTGATATATATATAACCATTAAAAACCAGTCGACATCTAAACAATCCCAATGTAGATAGCAATCTCAAACTGTTGTCAAAGCAACCTTCTTTTAACAATAAAGATGGAATATATATATATAATAAATATAGTATATATATATAATGAATATAGTCAAAAGTACTTATAATAGAATAAGTTAAAATATATGAATATTATTGTATTTAATATATATAAAAATGTGAATATTATCATAGTTTAATGTTCATATAATTACAAAGAGTAAACTATTCTTCTTCAGCCTATGAATAAAATCATTCTGTATGCTAACAAAGAATCAAGAATAGAATGAATCCACCAATTCTTTAAGCTTTTGAACTTATACCCTTGAAAATATTGATGTAAAAATCAGAGTGAACTTAATATATCAGTCAAGTTTTTATTGTGGTATTAATAATTATTTAAATAATAATTAATTATACATATAGTATACATATGTATATAAATATTACTAAACTTATATTTGGGTCAATATATACTAAGTGTACATTAATATATACCATGTAAACAGAACTATATCCATAAATGCATATACATTTATCCATTAGAAACCAGTCAATGCTTAGACAATCCCAATATAGATAACAATCAACTATCTCAAACTGTTGTCAAAGCAATCTCCTTTTAACAATAAAGATGGAATCTCATTTTTATTTATGGTACAATATACTTATATAGACACTAAAAATTATAACTTGATCACAGAGATTGAAATTGGTGATACTAAGAAGTTTAAATAAATCTCCTTAAACAGGTAAATATAACCTGTTCTGAATACAGACTAATAAATATTAAGTCATAACATTACAAATTACAATATAATTTTTAAATTGCACCCAAATTATTACTTAAATAATGTGTAATAAGGTTCAAGGCTAAATGGGTTTATGAGCAACCATTAGAAACCAGTCAACACTTAGACAATCCCAATATAGATAACAATCAGTAATCTCAAACTGTTAACAAGGCAACCTCCTTTTAACAATAAAAATGGAATCCCATTTTTATTTATGGTCTAATATACTTATATAGACACTAAAGACTGCAACTTTACAACAGAAATTTAAAATGTTGATATTCCGAAGGTTAAATAAACCTCCTTAAACAGGTAAATATATCCTATCCTGAATGCAGACTAATAACTAGTCAATTATAACATCACAAATTGCAATTATAATTTTCAAATTGCTCCCAAAGTATTACTTAAATAATAAGTGTAATAATGCTCAAAGCTAAATGGGTTTATAAGTAATAATTAGAAACCAATCAACACTTAGACAATTCCAATATAGATAACAATCAATAATCTCAAACTGTTGCCAAAGCAACATCCTTCTAACAATAAAGGTGGAGTCCCACCTTTATTTATGGTCCAATATACTTATATAGACACTGTACATAAATGTATAATTAAAATTACCCCAAATCCAAAATTCTACCAGACTATTCAATAAAAAATAATTAAAACACAACCAAAGGTTTCACTGCTACAAGCAGACTTCTCAAGTGTAAAGAACTATAAAAACTACACCATATATATATATATATATATATATATATATATATATATATATATATATATATATATATATATATATATATATATATAATTAGACATTACCCACAAATCCATTTACTTCTCATTCACACTTAATATTAAAAGAACTCTTAAATAAATTAATTGCTTCAGAATAATAAATTTTCAATAATAAAGATTCTTTAATTCTTCTTTTGATTTAATTTCTCTCAAAGAAGACAACCTTAGCTTCATCAAAATTAATAGTGTGGCCTGTATCTTTTTCATGGACATACAAAGCAGAATTAAGATATTTATTTCTAACCCTACTTTTATGAACCTTTATTCTTTTTTTTAAACTCAAACTAGCTTTATGCTTGTAATGTTTATAAATGTATAAATACACAAAAGTGTATATATAAATATACCAAAGTGTGCTAATGTATATTGCACATGAAACATATATATATATATGCATACACGCGCATTTATATACATACATTTTTTATACATATGTACGAACACATAATCCAAAAATTATATATATATTATATGTATTTGTGTAATGCCCACATTATCTTAATATTGAAAATAATCAAGTGCTTTCTAATGACTGATTTGCGAATATTTTTTTTTTTTTATATATTTACTTTTAAAATAATTGCAGATATTTTTATAAGAATTCATGTTTTTATATATTTACTTTTAAAATAATTGCAGATATTTTTATAAGAATTCATGTACAATTTTGGAAAAAAAAATTAAAATTATTAATCTGATGCTTAATGAATACAAGGATGCTGAAAAATAAATACATTTAAAATTAAGTAGTTATTAATGGATGGCAAAAGTCGTTCTCGATTTCTGGTATCTTGGGAATGACATTATATCTATCCATAACATTTTCAACATGCTGGCAGTCTGAAATAATAAATATACAAAATGTAAAAATATCTCATTGGATGTGGATTTGATTGATTCTCATCAGTTTAAAAAGTTTAGAATAGCGGAAGTCTACTTTGGTGTTTTAAGCACCTAGCTCAAGGGGAGGGGATAATTATACAAATTTGAAATTTATTTGGCCGCACATATTCCACACTACTTCTGTTTCATTTACCCATTGTGATGTAAGAATAAGAATAAGTATTTCCTTCTTATGTGAGAGCACTATAATAAGAATTTGCAGATAACTTTGGCCTCTGCTAGATTTTTTAGCAAATGTTAATTATATTAATATTTTTTATTAGTTATTCAATAAACTAGAGATTAACAACTTAATAAATAATATTTCTGTAACATACTTTTCACATGCCACTCTCACCCAAGAAAGGGACTGGTTTCTTAAAGTTTTTAACACCTTGTGGAGGGGTATAATCATAAACATTTGATCAAAGATGTGTGAAAAAGATGTATGATTCCCAAGATGCACATTTTGTGCTAATAGCACTTATCAGTTAGCCCAGATCATAATTTTTTACACATATCTTTATCATTGCTCAATATATATATATAGCCGATTACTACAGTTTACGTGACATGTCAAGTTTGTGTCAAAAAATATATTAATAATTTTTTATTGTCATTCATTAGACTAGAGATTATCCGTTTAATGAATAATATTTCTGTAGTGTAATTTTCACTATACCACTCTCATGCAAGATGGAACTAGTTTTTGTCCATTTATAACACTATGTAATCATAAACATATGAATAATATAAAGATATGTGTAAGAGACTGTGGTCTGGGCCAACTGATGAGTGCTAGTTCAGCACAAAATGTACATCTTGGGGATTATATATCCTTTTCGCATGTTTTAGTCATATGTTTATGATTACATCCCTCAACAAGGTGTTAAAAGTGGATATAAAGCAGTCCTTATCTTGTATGAGAGTGATGTAGTGAAAATTACCATTACTCTATCTCTAATAAATATAAAAACAAGTAAATTTCTCATGTGATCAAAGTTAGTTGTGAAATCAAAAATATTGAATATTTTCTATTAGAATATAGCAGTTTCAGCAAAAATAATAAGTTATTAAACTCTTGTTAGCACAAGATGGCACTACTATATGGAAAGTTTTGCTTTGTTTTGAATTGTTTAATAACAATTATGTGCTAGTGTGAGATAGTGATCATGTGATGTTTAGTGGTTTAAAAAATTATAAGGTTGTGGAAAATATATAGTGACAGTAATTGTAAAAAAAAAAGATATCTTTCTTTTTAAAAATGAATAAGAAATATAACAGAAATTACCAATAAAATAGAGAGATATAGGATTCATAAAAAATGAAATGCAATAAAATAAAAATGGTAAGAACATTATGGGTGTGCATTACATTGCTTCACACATCGCAACAGCATTACATTGTTTGATTTTCTTTGTCAGAGAATTAAACATAAAGAGGGAATACTTTATATTATTTTAAGAATCATTTCAGAGACAAAGTCAGATATATATAAGATAAAAGTCAGATATATATAAGATATAATGACTTTAAAAGAAAATTGGGGAGGGGGGCTACCTATCACAAGTCAAGAGAGTCAGTTATCCAGATGTACTAGACAAAATAAAATACCTATTGTTAAAATTAACATTAAATACAAAAAATAAAATAAATTAATTAAATAAAGAAGGAATTATATAAAAAGATTGCATTAAAATGTATAAGAGATGATAAAAAATTGTAATATATATGAAAATTAACATTACCAGAATTTTAAAGTATAGAGCAATTAAGCACTGAAATTTTACTCCTTATGTATCATTCTTGAAATAAAGCAATTGAAATAAAAATTGTGGTTGCAATTAGTAAGTATGAAATTTATACATTAATTAATGTCTGTTAATAAACTACATGTTGAAATAAATTTATGAGATTGCAAACATAATTATTACAAAGCATATGTTTATATGTTTTTGCAACAATATCTTATTTTTATTCCCAAGATATTTTAATAAGTAATCAATGTATATAGGATGACAGTGTTAAACAGAACTTCAAAATAGATTCTGTAATATTAGCCTTCCTCAGTGGGGTTATTGGATATATATATATATTAAGCAGGACTATCTGATAATACAAATTATACATAATCTGAAATCCATAAGATTGACTGTTTTGATATCAAGCACATATATGTTAACTCCTCTGTTTTGAAGAAAATTCTTAGAAATAACATGTTATTCAAATGATTAATATGGATAATGATATGTAATAGTCTTAGTGTGCATGTTCATAAGAAGTTTGAATATCAAAAGTGCCAACCGTAAAATCAATCTGAGGATTTCATACTCCATTCTGATACTCTACCAGAGCACTAAACCTTGCAGGGCATTTGAATGAACAGTGGTGCTAAGTTCATAGATTACTAATTACTACAAATTGATTATCATAAACAATTAGATTTAAAATGCCATTTTATTGTAATTATAAATAAAAAGAAACATCATATCCCTATCTACAAAATTTTTTTTGATAATGTCAAATTACTAAAGATGTTAAAGGGAATTTGAACACAGACTTTTAGGTTTTCTTCAGCTATTCTCACCATCTTATATAAATCCAATACACATGACCACATGCATATGAATAACATAGATGATCTCCAATATATGTATTTCATGCTTTCCATTAAAGTTTGAGGATTTGTTATCTTAATCTGAACACTGATTATATATATATATGTGTGTGTGTGTGTGCAATGATAATCTGGACCAATGGTTCAACACGAAATACATATATTGGAGATCATTCTTCATATTCACATGTATGTAAGTGGTCATAACATATTGGTTATATAAGATGGAGAGGATAGCTGAAGGAAGTTTAAAAGTTTGTGTTTAAATCCTCTTTAATTACATCTTAAAGATCAATATTTACAATATACTAGTATTGATTTATTAAAGATGTTAAACAATTATTGAAGTGAAATATTAATAAAACATTAATCTAAATACATGTATGTTAGAGAAGAAACATATAAAGCTCGATCTCTGATATAGACATGTTTTAAAATATGGCTATTTTAAAGAAGAGGAAAATAATGTATTTAGAAAAGTTAGTGTTAGCGAAAACAAACAAAATACAATAAACAAGTAGAATTAGAATGGGTTCATTAGCCGAAAATTCTTTTAGATATAAAAAGTTTTCTTTTTAGTTATTCTAATTTCTTTTCAATTGGTTTATAAACGTTTAATTTAATTTAAATATAATTTTATTTATAAAATGAATAATAAAAATTATTATATAATAAAATAATTTTTATATAAAATAAATTTTGGTCTATTCTGTATTCTGTAAGCCTACTGTTGTATTTTAAGGCACCATGTTTGGATTAATTTTGACTTGTGGTTCTGAAACTCATTTTAAGTATAAAAAATATAATAAAACAAAGATTGCTATAGGGAAAAAAAATGCTAAAAATAGCAATGAGGGATTAAAAAAAGAAATGATGCGTTTTTACTCAAATTTCGATATTTTAATAAAAATTAAAAGCTTTCAATAAGGTGAGGTGACCATAAAATAGGAGATTTGAAGAACTTTTTTTTACTCTAGAATAATTTTCAATTGAATACCAGCCAAATAAGAAGTGGTAAGTAGAAATAGAGATTTGTTACAGATATTTATGATAGAGTATTTCTCTAGTCAGTTTTACCAGGAGTGAAAGTAATGCCCTAAAAACTAGGGATTTGTGAACTTAATCTAAGGAAAACGAACAATAAAAATCTCAATATTGTTAAAAGACATGTTATGATCACCCTGTGATTTTAGTGTGGATACCACATAAATGACTATGCAACTGATCAAAAATGACGGAGTGGAGAGGGAGGGGAGGCTCTTGAAATCTATGTTCTGCAACATGTTAAAGTCCAATATCCCTATTTGCTAAAAAATTGACTATTTGTTTTTAACTTTTGTATATTATGTCTGTGTTCACATTGAATTTGATGAAGAAATGAAATTTCCATTTCTTTTCTGAGATTCGTATTTGCAAATTTTTATTTTATTAAATACTTAATAATTGTCATACATTTAAAAAAAAATCTAAACCGTATTTTAAATAATTTTTTGATATTATATTTTCCTATTAAGTAAAATTAACAGACGGTTACTAATTTGATTTTTGTTAGGTTAGATTTGATAAATCTATCAACGTGGAATAAAAAAAAATACAGCATGGATTTCCTGCCGTTGTTATTGGCATTTTTCCAGGAATCGTTATAATTATTTGACAAAAAAAAAGTAATAATAGCAGTTTAATTATCATTTTTATATGGTTTGATATTTTTAAATATTACTTGTTTTTTTTTTTTTTGGCCTTTATATTTTGTTATTATTTATGATGTTTCATCTGAAAACTTGGTCACCCCTTAATCAATACGTTATCCTGTTGTCTTTGTCTTACTGCGTTTATCCTCAGGTATCTTTAGATGTACTCAATATATGTTTGATTAAACCTGATATTGTATTTTCCAGGTGTTAAACAAACAGCCCTTTTCTATCTCTTACACTACGAACTGTGACGGTTAATATAAAACTACAAATTAATTAAAGGTTGTTATTATTTTACTTAAAAAATGTTTTCTATTTGATTAATGAAGATATTTTAAAGATAATATCACGATATAAAAAATACACACACCCCTATTAAAGTGCTTTCACTCAGATGTTTCATATATATATAAACTTTCTTGCCTTGCATCTTAATATATTTCTACTATCTTACTTAAAGTTGCTCATTCCTATATTTTCTATGGAATTTTGCTTTATAAGATTACATTTTTATACATTTGTATTTAAACATTCTGAAGTTTCTTCTCCATGTATGTTATTAAGCTTAGATTATCTTTATTAATACATTATACAGGCTTAAACCTGCATTTATATATGTAATATATGCGGGTTTTGAACTCAGACTTTCACACGAACCACCCCTCTCAGTGCAATCTCATATTGCTCATCCACCTGATCACACACATGTTGAAAAGATAAATAATCACCAATATACATATTTCATGCTAAACTAGCAATCATCAGTTGGTCTAGATTACTATCCTCACACATATATACAATCAGTGCTCAGCTTTATATTAAGATAGCTAATCTTCATACTTTAATGAACAGGCTTCAAACTATTCCAACTCACAACTCTTCAGCCTCCCATGTCATTGAAAATCTGATGATGGAACGTTCAAAGCCCTTGTTAGTGGTCGGAATGACTAATATGTCAACATGGGTAGGATGACAACCTTGGCACTAACAAAGGCTTTGAATGTTCCATCATCAGATTTTTAATGAAATGGAAGGCTGAAGAGTTGTGAGTTGGAATAGTTTGAAGCCTGTCCATTAAAGTATGAAGATTGGCTATCTTAATATAAAGCTGAGCACTGATTTTATATATGTGTGATGATAGTAATCTAGATCAACTGATGATTGCTGGCTTAGCATGAAATACATATATTATCTTTATTAGTAAATGGTGTTTATGTTTTTACTCTTTGATTTTCAGTCATAACAAATCTAAAACGTTCTGTTTGTAAACAATCTCCTGCCTATAAATCTATTATAATCAAATACTAATTCTATGTATCAGATTTAGACCCCTCCTCTGACCTTTTTTAATTATTTCTAGATAAACAACACTCACAAGTGATATATACTAAGAAATCTCACTCATACTAAACTGAATACATTTATCCATTTATGTCATATATGTATGTGTGCATGAACAATAGCATATAGAAATGTACTTATGCAGATCCACAAACATGTAATCACCTACAAATTTCAGCAGATGATATCAGCATATAGTTTCATGCTTACCAGGCTACCCATACTAATACAATGATAAAATATAAAAGCTATATTATTAACAACAATATTGCTTTACATTTAAAAAAAATACTTAAAAAATTCTATAGCATTTAAACATTATTGTCAGAAAGAATTTTAACAGATTTGAACTTTTTACTTGTAATTTACACACAAAACAATTCTTCTCACTATTCCTATAAACAATAGCAGTAATTTGTTATCATACTGGTGAATAGTCAGTCCTTATAAAAGACCTTATATATACAATATTATAAAATATTTAAATCACTCACCCAAATGTTATAATATTTCAGCCACGACCTCTGCTAATAAATACATGCTGTTGATGTGATGTGATATGACTATTCCTTTATCGAAATCAGGAATCTCTCAGTCAATGTGTCCAAGAAAAACCTGCTAGCCACCTTCCCTATTCCCTACTTTTAAGTTTTTCTCATATTCTGATCTATCCCATTTCCACAACATCATCTTTGTCCACTCTATGGCTTTTGTATCTAAATCCCCCTTATCTTTTTCCAACCAGAATAAAGACCAATAACTCTCTATATATCACATAATCACCATCTCTTATGCTAGCACATAACTGTTATTAAAAGGCAAAACTCTCCATACAGTAGTGCCAACCAGAGTAATCAATGGATGCCAGAAGGCTTGTGCATAAAACCCTGATTTAGTGCCTACTCATTCAATATCCCCAGACTAGTTTCTGGCTTTTGTCCTTCATCAGTGAGGAGCCTTGAATCTGAGAGCACAGCACCTAGATTTCTCAGATCCAAGGCTCCTCACTGACAAAGGCCAAAAGCCAGAAACTAGCCTGGGGATATTGGATGAGTAGGCACTAGAAGGGGATTTTATGCACAAGCCTTCTGGCATCCATTGATTACTCTGGTTGGCACAGGGTGACACTACTGTATAGAGAGTTTTGCCTGTTTAATTCTATATAATCACTTGATCTATATTTTTTATTCTTCCACAACTTCATTATAATGTACTCTTTCTACCTGTAAGCATTTACATTCTATTAGCAAATGCCTAATATTTTTCATACCTTCCTTACATAACCTGCAGACTAAATCACCCACATTTCTCCATTTATGTGTATTTTCCTTTGTTGCTAGTGATCCTGTTCAAGCCTTAAATAGTAAACTAGTTTCTCTGCTATTATCATAAATTAATTCATATCCAATTTTCTGTTTACTTCTATATATATTTAAGGTCCTTTTAGTCTCTGTACTAGTTCTCCATCTCTCCAGTTCCCTATATTTTATTAGGTTTTCTATCCCAGTCTTTTCCACTATAAGACCCAACAATTCTCCTAACACAATCATCCTACTTTTTGTACAAGTATACTGACATAAAACCTTTATCCAAATCTTCTGCATACCATACTATCTTTCTCACCCATCTTATTGCCTGCCCTTTATTCATAACCTAATTAAATACTATAGTACTTTTCATAAACTGTAATCTACCAACACCTTCATTTTACCTTTTTGCATTTCTCATATAAAAACTTGATGACCCATTTTTTCTTGACCCTTCTTTTTTATCCACACATCTGCATCTAATGCATGTATTCCTACTTCTCTTTGTACTTTTTCTAAATAATCAAACACCCTTTGCTAGCACATTACATGTCATGACCATAGGCTAACTCTGCTATTGCCACTTTCCTCCATACAATTCTTGCTATATCATATTTATTATATAAAAACACTGTTAATTTCTTTATCAGTCCTTTCTTTGCTTCATTTATCATTTTTCCCCATTCCTCCAAGCAATTCCTCTGATTATTTAAGATGATTCTCAAATGGTTGTACCTATTTATCACACTTAACTTCATATTACAAGAAAAATTCTATTTTCTTTCCCCAGAATTTACCCATCATTATTTTTGATTTTTTTTCACTAAATTCAATCCCCATCTCTTTACCTACCTCTACACAAATCTTCAACACAACTTCCATATTGCTCCTACTTTCTGTGCATAAGAAAATAGCAAATAAAAGACCTGATAATGTATACACCCCTTTGCCATCTACTAATAGTATCTCTATCCATCTTCTTAATCTTTCTATTGCCATTTCCATTTCTCTCAAATATTACAAAAACGGGTGACATGGGGCATCTTTGCCTTAGTCCCACTTCATTTTTAATTCTGATTCTATATTTCTTTAATTGATACATATAATTATTTTCATACAATCTCATAAGATCCACTATAGCCCCATTCATTCACAAATTTACTAAACTTACCCATAATCTATAAAAATACAAAAAGCATTCATGAGTATTTCTGTGAAAAGGTGACCAATTCTCTCTCCAAACTGCCTACAGCTTCAAGTCTGAATCAACACATATATAATTAACACTTTAATTATTTACCAGAAATAGAAAGCATTAACATATTTTGTACCTTCATAGATCTTCTTCAATACTCTACCTATCACAATGAAATTTTGCAAACCTTTTGAAAACATTATTGCGATTCATAGCATTACTCCTGTACCATACACAGTTTGAATCAATTCAAAGGTTTCAGTTACAGTTTGGCCACCTGCACCTAGGTGTTAGGATCTAATGTAACCCTCCAGCAGCCACCTTTTTACATTGTCTGCTAACTATACAGCTTTGAGTCCAAATACTAATCAACAAAGACTAAATAAAATATAGCATAGTATATTTTGCTCTCTATTGTCTTTTTGTCTACATGTATATCATTTCATCAACTTGATGCTAATTGATTAATGAAATCTTAGTTCCTTTTCCCATAATGTTAACATTATAGCAAGTTCAATGAGATGCTTTAAAAAGATTTACTTTTCTGAGAATAGTGAAAGAAGAAAATATCAAATAGGATAGTTAATTATTAGTTGATAGTAATGTGATTGGAATCTATTGCTATTTAATAGGCTATTTAAAAACTACTTTTGACAAAAAAAAGCTGGCACAGTTGAAGAAGTTTTCTTTCCTCCTCCTACTCCTACTACTAGTAGGAGTAAGATTAGTAGGAGTAAGATTAGGAGTATTACCATACTTCGTTATTTAGAATTTGTCTTTTCATAGTATTGGACATCTCGGTTAAATAATGAGCTAATAGACAAACTCAAATGCATTCATTCAAAATTTTTATAAGATAAACCTTGTAATATATATACTTTTGATATAGGTCTTTATATATTGCATATTATTTTTAAAACACACCCATATACAATTTATTCATATATATTTACATAGATAATGAAACGAACCAATATTTATACAATTATTAAATATTCATTATATTATATACACACTAGTGAAAATCCAAATACATAATATCAAAATAAATTTCAAAATATTATTTTTATTTAAACAGATTCCATCAAGATAGGCTGAAGAAAGGGAAACAACTCTTGATAAAATGGGGGGGGGGGTAAGTTATACGCTAATTGTATATTTTTATATTGAAGCGGTATTCTTTATCAATCATATCGTTTCACCAACTATGTTCCATAGTAGTATATTTTCCGCATTTAAACCCCCAAGGTGGC